>JAUZNC010048867.1:0-15729 GCA_034780395.1 Vannuccia rotundouncinata | reverse complement strand
GCACCGTTCGATTATCATAGAGGACATCCTTAGCTATAATAATCAACAAAGAAACTGCTTTTTACAAAAATTTGCACGAACTTTGACTATTCCGACCCCACTAATTATAAAATAAATAATATTGATTGAATTTCCTCTTTAAAACGAAACTAATATCGTATATAATTGAAAGCTCTTTGACCAGGACGTTTTTTATCAGTTTTCCGGTCTAGATAAATAATAAATAAATCATCTAGGTGCATCATATACCTACATAGATATGTTATCATTTAAATTATATAATATACCTATAGATGTTTCAATTTGTAAAAACATATTTAAAAAATCACCTCTGTGAATAATCAATAATTAATTTTATATACTACCTCCTCCTTATCTTTACTGTTCTCACATTGCACTCTTGTTTCATTTGTTTTGACTTTTCGATAGAATCGACCACTCCATTCTTCTTCCAAACTATAATCAATCTCGACGTTCCTCTGTGGCTTTGTTAATAGATCTCATTTTATCTAGTGTAAACTAATTCTCGAGAAAGGCACCAGAATTATATAAGGTAGTCTTTCGACCCTTTGAGCCACCCTGGCGGTGCGCATGTTAATTATTCTTTATTAGTCCATGACAAATTAACATACCTTTCCAGCAAAATGAAAAGTAAAACAGTTTTGTTTTAACTTATAATTACTTGCTAATCGAATATTTTACAAATAGTATTATCAAAAATATTGATTTGTAGGATAAAAAATATTTTAAAATAAAAAATTAAATATAAATATAAATTTAAAAAATTACTATAAATATGTTAAAATTATAAATAGAAATATATCATGATATTCAAAAATAATGAAATAAATATTACCTTTTAAATAAAAAATTATATAAAATGTGACAAATTAATTATTCCCTTGTAATTTTAGAAATTTGTTGCAATACCTTAAGTAACACAAGTTATCAAACTTTTTTATTACCTGGAATTTTTTTATATTTCTTATCTTAAAATGGAATCTATGAGAAAAATTCTACAGGATATAACTGATGAAGACACAGCTTGTCAAATAATAAAGTAAATCAATTTAAGTATTTAAAAAACTGATTAAAATTATATTAATATGTATGTCTATTTAACTTATAAGTGTCCCAAAATGAACCCCACAATGCTCACATAAAACTATTTCCTTGGAAACATGGATTTTTTTAAATTGTTTATTAAACTATAAACATGGGGTAAAAAAGTTATTTTTATAGTTTGTTTTCAATGTAAGTGTTCCTCTCACATTGTCACTGGTAAACATTTTTTATCAATTAAAACTAACTCTGCAGTTTTAATATTTCTAGTTATATTTCCTAATACTTTTTGTTATAAACAAACATAAATTATTTTGTCTATGCATAGATTTAAATATCTATAGTTATGGACTACATTTCATTTTATCAAAAAAATCAATAATTAAATAAATGTTTAAAAAATACCAAAAATTCTATTGAATCCTAATCACTAGAATCTAACAAAGACATAGTTTTGTAAGTATATAAGTATACAAATATGTAGTATGTATATAAAATATACTCAATTCTATATGAATACTAAAAGAATAAAAGAATATTTATACAATAATAAAGGACTAAAATACTAAATAGTATATATAACAATATATATTGTAAAAATAATAGGTATAAATATACTATGAAATTATAATTAAAATTTATAATGGAATTGAAACCAGTAGGCAAGTATAAAATCATGTTGAAAACATGAGCAGAGAATATGTGAATGAAATTAATCAGTGATATGGTTATACACACTTATAATGTTGCTTGTTTTTCATTTTTCATTAGCCAATCAAAATCATTCAATTTAGGATGTGTATCTCTCAGCTTATTCTTCTTAACCAGTCAAATTGCAATCCTCTTTGGACAGTATGTCTGTACAATGCAATGGTTATAAGACTAAGGTATTTAATACTGACCCAGTGGTCTGTGTAAACGATTTCATAAGCATTTAGATGAAAACTATTTTTAGAAATTCATTCATTTATATTTTATATGAAAATTGTAAGTTTGCAATCCCCACTGGGTGAACTAACTTTTTTTCATCACAAACATTGCAATCCCCATTGGGAAAAGGTAAAAAGTTTTAATAATTTTTGTTTGCTGAAATGTATTATCAGATTTATTTTGTTGACTAATATATTATTTTAAAATAATGGTTTAATTAATTAAAAATGGATTATAATTATTTATAGAAATTTGATTATATTTATATTTTTTCATTAACAAAATTGTTTTGAAATAGAGAATTGATATTGGCCTGAAATTGTAAATTGATCATAACAATTTTAAATATAACTCTAACATTCCAATTGAACAAATTGCAGAACAATTTATTAGCAGTAATAATAATAATAGAAGAAAGGTTTTGGTAGTTTCATGCTATATCATTTTATTAGTGTTTTTTTTGTATTTGGTATGATAAGAATTATTATATGCCTGATGTACAAGTATTGACTGATGTCTATGTTACCCTAATAACACTATTATAAATTAGTTACCACTTACCTTTTGTGGGACCAGTTTTCAATACATATATGAATATAGAAGATAAAAAGACTTGTATAACTAGACAATAAAATATAATACAATTTATAGATATATTACTTTCTTAACCAACAATTACTGTCTAGCCACAATAATATTATTTAAATACCATCAAATTTTTATAAATAAAATGAAAGTGTACCTATAGCAGTTAAACTACACACATTTCACAAAATATTTCCATAAATTTTATATTATAAATAGGTGCCCTGATTTATTTTGCCCCTCTACTTTTTATTTTGCATATATTTAATATGTACCTATAGGTAAATTTTTAATTTGTTATAATTTTTATAAACACCTTATTGATTAAACAATACTATATCAGGGATGGTCCAGTGTGTCAAAATCTAATCAGATTTTTTGTGCCAAAATCAGATTTTTACACTCAAAAAAACTAATTTTTTATGTGTAAAAACTATGTTCCTTAGAAAAAATTAAATACACAAATATTTTGTAAAATTTCAAATATCTATGTAAAAAAATCATTAATTTATCACATTTGTATGAAATATGTAATGTATGTCTCTTTGTCTTTTTAGATTATTTACTTTTACTTGAACATAGTATGTACATTCTGTAAAATGCTAAATTAATTAAATACACTTTTGTGTAAGGCTGATGCTCTATAATTCTATTGATTCATTTAATAATCATTAATGTTGATCTTTAATAAAATCTTAATTCAATGATTTCAATTAGACAATATGTTCGAGAAAAAACTATACTTAAAACAATCAATCTGTTATTTTTGTTACAAAATGATGGACCATCCCTGATTGGATTATTTGATTAAGATCAGAGCCACTTTGATGGGAATTTGAGTATACATTAGGACCATATTGTGCTGACTAGGACTAACAATACTTTTTATTGTGTCAGGAATATCCTGGAATTATTAATCTGGGATGTGATTCTTCCTTATTTAAAAGGATTTCCTTATTTTTGTAAAGATGAGGGGCCATGTAATCTTCGATTTTTATCATAAAAGCTATGTGTAAGGGCATTTTATTCTTTATACCAAGGGGGCCTATAATAGTTCTTTCTTTTTTCACAAGTCTAATCACATCCCTGATTAATTTGATAATGATTTTTAAATTTAATTCAATACATTTTGAGCACTATGCACTTTTTCAAAGGGTATGTTTACTGTGTAGCTACAACCACTCATATTGATTTGATTTCTGTCAATTTGTATGAATACATTTTGAGTAGCACTTTATGATTTTAGTATATGTGAATTGTATGTAATTTATTTTAAATATACAGTCTACTCCGGCTAAACCCAATCTGGCCATATTGGGACTCATTTTCATTCCCCACCTTTTCTGCCTATTCATTATATGTATCTATTATTGGACAAACTGGAATCGGCTAAACTGAACTCTGGACTATTTTTTGTCTGCAAAATACTTGTTTACTATGTATTTTTCATTCTGCAAACTGGACAATAATATTATTAATTAAAATAATAATATATCCAATATTTTATTTGTCACCAAATTGCAGAAAAGAAGGTTCAAAAATCATAACTGACTATTTTAAATAAACTTTGCATATTTTTTTATTCCATAACTAACATCCATATTTGTAATTTTTTTACAGTTATGTATGTATTTACGTTTTACAATTAATCTTAAAAACCTTTACAATTTTATTTTATTTTCGCCCACTGGAAATCGGCTAAACTGGACGAATTTTGCTACATTTTGCTTTTCCAGTTTAGCCAGAGTAGACTGTAGTCAAATTGCTTCCTATACCATTTTTATAGATATTCGAATTTCCTAAATGTAAGTAAATTTAATCAATTATTGGAAATTATGGGGAAAATAATTATAAAACTTTAAATATTATGGACATTTGCATTGCTCACGGATTTACTCCATAAAATCTACTTCATATTATCTACTTTATGTACACTACCTTAGTAACAAGATATGTGAAAGAATATAGTTATTTATAAATATTTAGTTATAGATTTTACTATACTGAACAAAATCAATTTAGTGGTTCGCTCTAAAAAATGGCCAGCTTCCTATTTTATAACTAAGCTTTGCTTATGCTCAACTTACTTTAAATTATGCAGCCTTACTATTTTAAAAGTAATTCTTTAATTATTTTTAAACATACAATGTAAATGTGCTCAGTATGATAAATATCATATTTGATACAAATAATAACAATTTTTAAAGCTATCATTGAAGTCTAGTTTAAATTTTGCAAACATTAATTGAATGTATACTTTTTATTGAATGTGTATTAATTTCAAAATGTAGGAATCAATTAGAATCCAATATACAGACTTTTACCAAATGTTTCCAGTCAGTCAATTTTCCAAATAATATTTCTTCTTTTCTTTTCTTTTCTTTTCTTTTCTAACTACTTATTACTTGTAATATCTGATATTAAAAAATAATATAAACATTAAGTAAAAATGACAATAGTATGTACTCCTATTAGGGTGTATGAGGGTTTAGATTAGAAACAATTAAAGACAATTAAAAAAGTTCCAGTAAGTTATATTATCTTTTCAAATTGTAATTAAATAGTTTATCTATTAAATTATATTTTTCCTTTTTATAATATATTTTATGCACTTGACCTGGCACGATACATTGAAAGATACTTTCGTTCAACGATGACACAGTGTCAGTTTAATTATGTGACCATACTTAATATACATTAAAAAATGCTTAGTCGATTTCTTACATGTTATAGTTTTGCAACTTTATTATTTATTGTTTCAGTTATATTGATACAATACCATCAGCTGAAGATGTGGAAGAATATCTTCAAGACTTCCTTGATATGACTAATAAAAATCATTTGAAAGCTTTAAAAGAAATTATGAAGACAAAGACAAGAAAGGAACCACTTTCAGATATGATTGTAAGACATTTTATATATATATATATTTCGATTTACTTGTTCAATATTTTTTCGATTTAATAATTTATTTTTTGTTTCTGTTTTCATATAAAATGTGTTTTAACTTTTATATAGGCATACAGGAAAGGCTCCACAAATCCCAATGAAACTGTTCACTTTAACAATGGAGACAAGTTTGAGGTAGTCACTAAAAGAGTTTGAATCGACGTAACCCTTACTACTTCTGTTGGCTACCTGTTTGTTGTTTAACATTTTCAGGCAACTCCAGTTAGTAAATCTGCGTCTAACAGTCAAAGGGGATCTAGTGAAAAGAAGAAGAAATTTGTTCCTTTGTTTAGTCAGACCGGGGAAACTACTGCAGTTATCTTACCAGGTTAGGAGACCTCGTTCGATTGATACAGCCTGTTGACATTTCTTTATCACGAATTAAATGTAGTTTTTCTTTAATTGCTGCTGTGATAATATTCTATTTTACAATCTCGGTTAGGCCGCCACGCCTGTGACTGTCTTGCAACGAAACACGATCTTGTGAATAACTGTCTCTCTTGTGGCCGTATTGTCTGCTCACAGGAGGGCTCTGGACCCTGTTTCTTCTGTAAGGAGCTCGTCTGCACCCCAGACGAGGCGGCTAGACTGGCACGCGACTCCAACAAAGCCGGGAAGCTTCGCAGTCACCTTATGAGCAAAGAGTGGGATCCCTCTGCGGGTAAGTGTTTGATAATGAACACTACAGATGAGAATTCTACACTCCTCTGTTGTCTCTTCAGTCGACACTGGAAAGGCCAAGGCTATGGCACACAAGGAGCGTCTGCTAGAGTTCGACAGAACCAGTGCTCGCAGGACCCGTGTCATCGACGACGAGATGGACTACTACGCGGCTGACAACAACACGTGGCTCTCCTCTGAGGAACGTCTCAAGCTTCAAGCCAAGGAAGACAAGCTTAGAGAGATTCGGTTCGCCTCGAGGCTTTCACAACCTGTTAAGATCACACTGGACCTGGCGGGGAGGAAAGTGATTGAGGAGGTGAGCCAATCAGACAGACAGACAATGAGAGATCATAGTTTTGTGATGGTGTATGAGTAGTAAGGGAGGACGAGGTCTGTGACACTTTCCTGGCTTCTGATTGGTCGAGATGGCCCACCTCCCCGGGGGTCTCGCGGCCAATCAGAATTCAGCAAAACAATACTTTTTTCGACCAATCAGGAGCCAGGAAAAGAGTCACAGACCTCGTCCTCTCATACTATTTGTATGCTCCCCCTTAATACAGGACACTCGAGGTGATGCAAGTCATGCGCTGTATTCTCATGATCAAGATCCTGACGAGGAAGACAGAATGTCCTGCTCAACGCGTCCATTTGTGAGCTCGGGAGATGGTTCCAGTTTGATTGATCCTAACATCACAATACAGGCCCCCACGGTACCAACTTCTTGTTTTCCAAAGTTGATTTGAAATATGTTTCAAGCCAAAATGGCAAAAAGTGTGTCAACTATTACAAAACCATTTTCTGATTTGTTCTATCTACGCATAGGTATTAATATGATTTTATAATTAACGTAGATGGCATAAATCAGAAAATAGTTTTGTAAGAGCTAACACAATTTATGGTATATCATTTCTTTTGTGGTATGAGCTGACACACTTTTTGCCATTTTGGCTTTAAAATAAAATCACAGTTTTTTTTAGCTGCATTCAATATTAATTTTATTGTAGTGTTCTATATTTTAACAGCGCAAAGAATAGTAATTTTAATTTTACGGTATTTACATGTACATATTTACAATCCCTTACAACACACCCAAATTGTCGTGGCTTGTGCGTATAGAAAATCGATCGACTTTTATGACAATGAACAGTAAACAGGCAAACATGTTCTTATAACTGTGCACTTTGGACCATTATATAGGTTCTCTATAAATCTATATCAGTTGATAAAATAGGTTACCGTGCCTGGAGATGTAGAAATTGCTTCCAATTTTAGAATGCTTCAACTGATTTATCTAAGTAATAGTAAAAGTAAAGAAATTGAAAATTTCAAAATCCATCTAACTCATTCCTTTTTATGTAAACCTCGAATTTGAAGTATATTGATGGTATAGTTTTCAATGAGTACATTTGTAATGTTAAAAAATACATTAAAATGATTAATACATTACGACCAATTTTAGATCAAAAGCTAAATAAATTTAACATTTTTATTTCATTTTATTCAAATTCAGACCATTTAAAATGTATAATAAAATAATTATCAAAATCGGTTGACGTTTAGGGGACTGAAGAAGAAGAAAAAATGGAAATTTATGTCAGTCTATAACTAAAGATCTATAAAATATATCAACGTGAAATTTGGAGTACTGATAGAGTTGCGACGGCGCTATCCAACGCATGTAAAATTATGTTGACACCTCTTACAGTTTTTTATGATGTCTCTGTCGACACTAATAATACCTACAGTGCGTAGGCTGCCCTCAAGTTCTGAAACATTGGGCTATCAGCCCGCATTTTAAATGTTGATTGTGTTTCCAGTTTGTTGTTGGTAAGAGCAGTAACAACGCACAACAGAAGAAGAAACTCTCTTCCAGCCAACAAGAGGGACGCGTTGTCAAAGACGAAACCGCCCGTCGCGCTCTTCGACTGCAGGACAGTGAGCTGCAGGAGATGCATGACTCGGGAGTGTGCCTCAGTATGCACCAGCCTTACGCCTCTTTGTTGATTGGCGGAGTTAAGCTGTGAGTGTTGGCAACTTGTATCTCTTCCATTCCCTAACTTGGTGTGCTCACGATGTCTTTCTCTCCTTAGAGACGAAGGTCGCAACTGGTACTCCCCACATCGAGGTCGTTTGTGGATCGCATCAACCGCTCACAAAGTGACCGACGAAGAAGTCTCGGGGTTGGCTGATTTCTACAAGAGCAGAGGTAGAGACTTGAGAAGCACACCCGGCTTCTTTGGTGGTTCCACTAGTTGTCATTCTCTCTCTCTCTTTCTCCAGGAATCAAAGGAGATCAGTTTCCATCTGAGTTTCCCTCGGGATGTCTTCTTGGATGTGTGGACGTTGAAGATTGTCTTCCACAAGAAGAATACCGGGAACAGGTGACCGACTCTCTAATAACCAATTTTGTTGGTTCACGAATCACTTTTGTTTTATTGCATTTATCCTTCAATCAGTATCCTGCCGGTGAATCTGAATCTCCTTATGTCTTCATATGTCGGAACC
Source organism: Vannuccia rotundouncinata (assembly GCA_034780395.1). Classification (NCBI taxonomy): domain Eukaryota; kingdom Metazoa; phylum Platyhelminthes; order Proseriata; family Coelogynoporidae; genus Vannuccia; species Vannuccia rotundouncinata. The sequence goes on along the minus strand of JAUZNC010048867.1, from coordinate 7,035 downwards.
CGAAACCGCTGATTGTGAAGTTCCCCATCAAAGGACGTCACAAAATATGTGAGCAATTTAAATTAACGGACGCTTTATTATTCAAAATTAATACTAAAATAAACATAATATGAATGTATCTTTATGTTTTTTCTCTTCGTGTGAATTATTTTTTAAATAAAATGATTTTATTATTTCCATCTAGACAAGTTAGAAAGTCATTTTCACGAGGCAGCCAGACATGGACTCAGGACATAATTCCCCAGTTGTGATTGTGATTATATTCTTAATTGTTTTTTGAAATATTGATTATTTAATTATTAATATTCAGTGATACCATAATCTTCCAAATTGCCAAATTTTGTTTGTGGTGTGGTTTTGGAATTTAATTGTTTAATATTTGTTGTGATTGCTGGAGTGACTTATACACTTTACCAATTTTGAATATGACTTGTATATAAGAAATAGTTGTATTAAATAAAATAAAATCTCGTCAATGGTGTTGTTTTTGTTTTAATAATGATTATAATAACTTTTCTGTGGTTGGCTAGAATTAGTTGGTATGTTTCTAATTTCTTCTAATTAATTTGGCTTCATTGGAATTTGGATTATAATTTAGTTCAATACCAGGAATTGTAATTAAAAAAGAAAGGTATTTTATTAGGACAAATGTTAATTATGCATATAGAGGTTAAACATAACTTGTTCACGATTAAAAACCTGTGAACTTTTATTAAATCAATCTATTAAAATTTTAACTGAAGATCTTGAAAAGTAGAATACTCAAAACATTCTTATAATTTCTCATTGGTAGAATTTGAAAAGGAAGCATAATTTAAAATAACCATAAAATTAGCTTCATTAATGAAAAAATTGTATGCAGTTTTAATGTATAAACGGAAACTCTTCTACAATTTTGATATTATGTTTTTGTTCAGTAAATTTCTCGAAAAGTATTCTAGATTCTATTCAGATTAACTCGCCTTATGGTATCATATTTTGGTTTATATATACTCTGACTTGTTCCGATATTTAATTGACGTTTTAACTGTCAGGAGTAATTAACTTTTGTTCAATTTGAGAATTATCCTTGAAACCTTGTTTAGGAATTTTATCGTATTATTTCAGGCTGTCCTATACGTTCTTCGTTACTTTGGAAGATCAGCCCTCAAAATTAGCCGTATTGGGAAAGCAGCATATTCCTCCCTGTCTAGTCCGAGTCCCATGTTTGATGATAGCGACATATTTTCCCCAATGGTACTGCCAACATTAGACATCAATTGGGAAGAAATTAAATCGTCACTTCACAGTAGAAATCTCTCTGTTGATATTGATAGATTGGTACTAATTAACTAGGAAAACTATATATTAACTATTTCTAAATCAATTTCATTATTCTATTTTTATTGTTAATAGATTTGTTTGGAAAAGGAGTTAAATTCTATTCGGACTGAAATGGAAGAATTCGATCCAAAATTAGTTAAAATGAGCGGACATGTAATATAACTTTTATATTTTATGGATTATACTACTCTAATTTTTAACAGTAGTATATTTTTCATAATTTAATTAAGTACTTCAATCGTTACCGTATTTGCAGGTCAACTTAAATGTTTTAAAGGAGTCCCGAAAGAAATACAAAGATCTTAAAGTTAGTGAAAATTATATTTCAGTAGTTTGAATTATTTTATTGTGAATTTTTTTCCTAATTTCAGCGCATCTATAAACCACTTCAAAGACAATATTTCCGCGATGTTTTAAGTTTACCGAACAGCCTACACGCACGTTGTGTAAGACATTTTAATTCTTATTAATAAAATCGTCTCAAGATTATGACTAATAATTTTTTTACACTTTTTAATTCTCCTCAGTTGAAGAAAAATATATTGATTTTCTATTAAATTCATATATTTTCTTCTACTCCAATGCTATTTTCTTTTTATTACAAAGATATCAGCCTAGATTGATTTTGATCGCGGAAAAAGACTTCCCATGTGGTTAATTTTCATATTTCCTTTTAGCCCTCTGAAAAACAAGAATTGAAAACGTTTGATGGCCAACACAGGTTAAGCCAAGGAGATTTACAGTATTTATGGCAGGACTGTTCTTCAGATGTTGTTGAAAGGTAATTTTGTTTTATGCTAAATAAATTTATTTACGCAATGCAGTGTGATTTAGAAATATACCTACCTACCTAACTAACTAAGCCTTGAGACATCTTTGTGTTTTGTTTTATGGATAGCAAATGGTTTAAATCAATATCGGCTTCCCCAAACTCATGTTTTAACGTTGTGAAGTAACTTTTTTCTCCAATAATTACAGTCTCAGAAAATGATGTTTTTATTTATGTCTAGGAACTGAATTAGAAAAGCGGTGGATTATGGTATTGGAGGAACATACTGCAATGTGGCACCAGTCATCGTCATAATTTATTATGACACCGTTTTGTCCTAGTGCAGGTTTTAAGTATATTCCCTTTGGTAGCTTCACAAATGTTGATTATAATTGCCTGAGAACTTTGAATGACGGAATTTCTTCGTTATCAACAAATTTCTTCATATTCGTGAACTGAGTTTTATTTAGAGGAATTATTTGCTAAATATTAAAACTAATTCTTGAAAATAATAATGATGTGGAATACATTTTGTGGTACGATTTTTTCTTTATTAATGTTATAAATTAGTGTTAATTAAATAAGTGAAATGAATAATAAATAGAATAATTAGATAGAAGACGTGTTTATTTATTTAGAAATATAGAACTTATACAAGGAATATAAATAAAGATATATGTTTCGGCAACGTAAGAATAATTGACACGCCTATATAATATGTTATGACAAGAAACGTCTGCTCACAATATAACTAATATGATATGATATATTTACAATATAGTTGGTTAAATATCATACGATTATTTATGGCTTGATGATTATTAATACAGTGGTTATAGGCGTGTCTATAGTATCTTAACGATCTGTTTTCGGCTAAAATAGCAAAACTTATTTAAATAAAGTACGATGTAAGACTATCAAAATTTCTGTTTTTATTTCGACTAATTGACTATTCTAATTTATTGAATAATACAATACTTTTAAAATTACATTTTTCTTTGAAGTATTAGGAATTCGTCGGTAAAAGTCTTATAATGAATGCATAATAATATATTTGACCACCTCTAAAACCGTTTATTTTATTGTCTATGTAGTGTTGATTAAAATTAATTTTGAGAGAATTATTTTACTTTTTTTTATTAACAATTTGGAAACTTATTGAACATTTATAAACTAATTATTTGATTAAGTTACTCTGCAATTCATTTCATTTCTCAATGCGGCATTAGTCCATTCGGCCGGTACATGAAAGGTGGTTTGGCCCTGGCAGAGTTTCGATTGAAGGACGCCAGTTGGCTTTGGTGGGCGGATCAAGGCTTTGTGCCCATTCTGCTTTCTGATCTTTGCCGCCTCACTCCAGTCGAGGGTGTGGGAGTCTACCTTGATCATACGCAGGTGGGTTGACAGAACTTGACTGAATACGGACTTAATTCGATTATTAATATTATGTTAATTATTGTGATATCAATGTGTATTAATTCGATTATAGATTATAATATGCATTTTCAAATTTAATGGATCGATCCGTCAAACATTACATTTGTTGCAATTTAATTATTATAAAGTATTGATCAAAATTTCATTATTGTATGAAAGAAAACGTCAAAATTATAAAAGATGCAAAGATGTTTAGAAAAGTAATCATACCCATAAAACACTTTTTTAACTTTTCCGATACAGTAACTCCCTGACGAGCTGTTTTCCCTCAATTAGCAACCGCCTATATTTCTATATAATTAACCTATAGTTATGACCTAAAATAGGAGAAAGGTTTATTATTAATATATATTAAAGTTTCATTTTTAATTACATTTACAAAAACAAATTACTTTTATTTCTCCATTTAACCGTAATGTATAGTATCTAGATTCTCGATAATTAAATATATTTAACAATAATTTAGCTCGTTCCTGAGGTTTACCAGATATAACCTAAATTTATTATTAATACAATTAAATAATCGGTACTATAAAAATCTAAATTAATCAATATTTTATTGTTTTAAAATTTGTTTAAAAAATATATTTTTAACAACTGACAAACAAATGTACCAAATTGGTGAATATTGTTTAAATTGTTTAATTAATCTTGGTCAATTAAACATTTTTTAATTGTTATATATATTGAAGTCTTTTGGTATTTACAAACTGAATATTCAAACTGATCCATTCAATTTAATTACGTATATCGTTTAATTAATGAACTATTGTCTTCCTGGGTATGCCTGCTTGTAAAAATTATCATCATACCGTTTAAATGCCACAAAGGAAGGGTGGGTGGAGTGAATTCTTTGTCACTGAAGTTGATGCATGAAGTTCAAATCTTTGGTTGATGAACTTTAATTACTAGGTGCAGTTTTATTTTTTGAAATTAATATTGATTGTATATTTACTATTTAAAAATTACAATCAGTATATTTTCGTTTGTTTCGGTTTTTCAAATGTGGGCTTTTTCCTTGGGAATATTTTTTCTATTTAATTTTGTATTGCAAGGAGATAATTAGAATACTTTTTAGATTTAGTTAAGTCGAATTGGACATTAAATGATACAACTTTAGCTGCCAATTCTTATTTGGTTTTTGAAAATATTCAGTGTTAAACAAAATTCAATAAAAAGGAACGTATTTCTATTACTAAGTTGTGAAATTGGAGATAAAGGCTGCTTTTATTCTCTCCTCTAAATTAATCGGATATATTAATAGTTAAAATGCACACGAATACCCAGAAGAGCTGTCTAGAGAGAGATAGTTACACTTTGAGATGACAGAAACATCAATATACTTAACTGTGTTACTTAGAATTGTACTCCCTAACTTTGAAGTTGCTTGAAACTGACCATCACCAAGCGCTGTGCGATAAATTGGGTTATTTATCAACTTAGGGCTTCGTCTCTCATGAGTTCTACTCGAATAGTTACTGAGACGATCTTGGGCAGGATAAAATGATTTTTGTCGACATGCTCTGATTAAACTTCATTTGATTTAACTCGGATTTCTCCTACTTTCCCCGAGTAATATGTGAAAGTTGACAGTATTTTATATATTCTTCAACGGTATTAGGCTACCTTTGCGTGAAGAACACAGCTTCAAAACTTGACAGAATTCTTCAGTACGAGTGTGGCGTGCAAAACCCCTTGAAATTAACTCACGCTTTCAGGCCGAGCTGAACGAGGCTTTCCACCGTAGTGGAAATAAATTTTCTCACTTTTGTGAAGCTGCAGTCTGAGAACGCAGCATAATTGTTTTGCTAATGTAAATTATTCCGTCTATTAAAGTTGGAGGGAACTTTTAGATAATATGAACTTATTGTGTATTTCAGAATTCTAGCTATACTTACTGTTAAATGATGCAAATTCTTATGAAAAAATCGAGTTTTTTATACATGAAATTTACATATTTATTCTTTTGACGGAATTTTTCAGGCCTTTACATTTGAATGTATTTCAGACTCTGGAGTTAGAGCCCGGCAAAGACGACATGGTCACAGTTGACGATAAAAAGGTTGTTAATCCCGCGATGAGATCATTCCTCTCCGGATCCGCTTCATTGGAATCTTTTGCCGGTTGGTGTTATTTTTACTATATAGCAGTAAAATAATGCTGATCTTTATATTAACAAGTATGCTATTGTTTCAATTGAAGCCTACTTAATGAGAATGCAAATTCCCAGAAAGTGTCTGCCTCTTCGTCTTGTTGCCCAAGGTCAAGTTTATTCACCGACTACAGGTATCTTTCCGTCCTATTAAATAATGTGTATGATTATTGTACGTTGACTCTTTGTATTTGTGAACAAGACACACAGTTGAAACAGTTTTTGGTTTTTTTTCGGAAAACGATTTTTTGAAGGCATTGTTAAAGTTTAAGAAAGCAGCATGGTTTTTGGTTTTCTGATTTATATTGTAAATTATTTTAAATAAATTAATTACCAAATCCTTTAGTTAGAATTCTTGCATTTTTTGAAAATGGTAAAATCTCCGCCTAACATTTGAGACACAAACAAAATGTAATACTTTTAATTATTTATTTTCTTTTGCTATATCAAAAGCCGCCTCGAAGCATATAACCTAATAACATTAATTTATTATCCGTGCATTATTCATATTTAATTAGATAATGTGTGTATATTCTACCCTGACAATATTATCCTTTAACTGGTAAGGGGATACCGTGTTGCTTATCATATCCTGTTCTAATGAAATATACGACGGCGGTTGGGTGTCGGGTAAATAGTCTATTCATGAAGGAGTAGGAATAGCCAGCCTGCTTTGTCTTCTTGTCTTGTCTGAGAAAGAGTGGGTATTCTACTTACTTATCTATCTACCTTTCGAATATTGATTGCCAGCAGGCTCTGTACTGTATCCACCTCATTCGGGATAAGTCATTTGGGTGGAGGCGGTGACACATCCTCTGCTGGATATTCAGAAATTTGAAGAGAAACAAATTACTCATTAATTAATTGATTGCATTTTAGTCGTAGTAATTTGCTCATAATATTAACGCGTATTTAAAAAGGTTAAATGTAAATAATAAGTTAATTTTTAGAGAGAAGTTAGAAGCAACGCAATTTAGTTTTTCAATTTTAAAATGAGATGCTGTTCCCAATATCAATGAATAATTAACACAGCCCCTTAGGACATGATCCTGTGTTAAATAGTTACTTCCCAGTCTATGAGAAGTATCGTGACTCTGGTTTACAAATTATTGAGAAACTTTTTTTGTCAACTTGGAGTTTGGAGTGAAGTTTTACTTTCTGTAAAGTATCCATTCTTTAATATACCTTGTCAAATTATTATCTTAATGTCCAACAAGGGAGGGTCTATTGCTTATAATTAGTATTGAATACTCTACACGTCATGCATTGCATGTTATTTACATAGATATACTATCTTTGTTTAAGTTTAACTAGATTGGTAATCTAGCTGATTGTTGTCACTTAGTATCGGTTT
>JAUZNC010048856.1:0-14985 GCA_034780395.1 Vannuccia rotundouncinata | reverse complement strand
TTAGCTTTCTGTTTGAAGGAGTGGTGTAGCAGTTAGCTTTCTGTTTGAAGGAGTGGTGTAGCAGTTAGCTTTCTGTTTGAAGGAGTGGTGTAGCAGTTAGCTTTCTGTTGTGAAGGAGTGGTGTAGCAGTTAGCTTTCTGTTGTGAAGGAGTGGTGTAGCAGTTAGCGTGTCGCCCTTCAAACCAGAATGCCGTGGATTCGAGGCCCACTCCCGTTGTATTAAAAAATTATTTTCCGGCCAGCAATATGATCTACCGATATGATTAACTGATCCACGAAATGATTGCAACAAGGTCCACATTCCTCATAGAATCTGTTGTTCCTGTTTGTAGGCTTCTCCTAGTTCGCAGGGTCCTAATCGTGAATCCATCACAGACAGCGCGTGTTGGACCATCATCAGTACTGACGGGGCCGAGTACCGCTGGTGTGACACCTTTACCTCCCATCCACTGGCTCCAGTTACTCCAGTACCAACTGTCACCGAGCTCAAAGTCAACGGCGGTGGAGACCTGACCATGGTGGAGTTGTCAGGGGAACTGTTGACTCCTGACCTTCGTGTTTGGATGGATGACGTGGCAGCTCAGACCCACTATCGATGTGCCGAATTGCTGCTGTGTGTCGTTCCTGATTTCAGAGAGTTTCAACCCACCTGGACCCATGTTCTGCGGGACTTTACAGTGAGCCTTTCAAATGCTATCTTCAACATTGTTCAGATATGTTATGTTTGCAAAATTGTAATTATTATGCTATCTCATGGCGCAGTTAACTATTAAATATTACAATTAACACAAAATGCATAATAAAAAATAAAAACACTGTGATAAAATTAACCCCTAATAACTACTGCAATAACTCCAAATTTTAAAATAAAAAAATACAAATTATCAGGCCTTTCAGTCTTTTTCTGTGATAAACACATTTTAAAGATAAAACTAATTGAAAAAGGCACGAAAATTAACTAAGTAGAAATTCAAATTAAAACAAAAGTCAACAACTCGGAATGTCCATATTGTTTCGTGAGAGCGGTTTATTGTCGGTTGTGTTTTGTATTAACAGACTTTCTTTTATGATGAGATCTGTTCTGTCTGCTCCTTTTGCAAGAATGATGGCTGTGAAAGGTTTGTCACAATGAATGGAGACATGTTTCTGTCTGTAATGGGAATTGACATGGCTGAAAGGAAGTTGAAATAATGTTTTGTTATGTGGCCAACATTACTACATTTTTGGTTAGACAGTTTTGTTTATCAGAAGAATGTTACAGAAATGATAGTTTGTACGTGTGCTTCTTCTTATTCCAATGCGACCCACATGAGAATTTGGTTGGGTTTCTTAGGACATTCTGGGCCCGTGTCGATTCACAGTTCCTCTCGACGGGGTAGGGTCCTCTACTTGGCCGTTGCGTGGTGTCTGCGTCTAATGCAGCGCTTGACGCTAGCAAAAGCAGTTTGGAGGTCGATGGGGGTGTCGTTCTGGTCCTTGGTTCCTCCTACTCTGGCCAGTTCATCTGCTTCTTTATTGTCATCGATCTCGCAGTGGCTGGGCATTCATTGGACCTAGCTCTGGATTCTTGCGTTGCTTAGGCTGATGAAGTTGGCGAATGTGCGGATGAAGAAGTGGTCTCTGGCTTTGTCTGGGCCACTGTTATCTGTCTACGCTAGATTTGGAGTCCGTGAGGAAGCGGACGCGCCTGATTTTCTTTGGTAGCTACTTCGTCTAGGATGAAGCTGGAGCAGTGGTGCCCTGTGTGGATGCTGTCCATGTGGTGTCGCCTCATCCCAGTACACAGCGATGCCGCCACCTCCTGCTCTTGTTCCTTCGATTGCCGAGCCGAGCCGTCTGTGTAGATATCGGCGTCGAGATGGCTCATCGCAGCTCTGTGTCTGGTCTCTGGGGGGTGTCTACGCGCGGTGATGTCGGGTAGATGGGATGGTTGCTCGCGTGGATGGATGGGTGGGTCTGGGATTTCTGTGTAAACCCGACTTCTTAAAAGTCTTTTTTATCTGTTTGGATATGTGTGAATCAATGTATGGAAGTTTGAGAATGGAGGATAGATTTTTGTTGTTATCTGGAATGTCGATTTTAAAATGAGATTTACAATTTAGAATGAGAGAGAGGATATTATGTATTTTCTATGAGCCGTTGAATTAATTATGATTATTATCCTGGAATCTATTGATCCGAGTTAGGAAATAGTACTTTTTTAATGAAAGAATCTAGTTTTTGTTACAATATTATGATCTATATTAGAATATTTAAATCTATATGATCTATGACCCATCTATGACCATATTTGAATTTAATATTAGATAATTAGAATTATCCATTTAACAGCTATAGATCAAGATTGAAAATGAAACGATAGGCAGAAAAAATATCCGATGAATTCGATAAACGCTACGATAATAACTGGTCTCTTTTTTGGTGAATATTATTTTGAGTATATAAATTATTGTTGTTTTTTGATTTTTTTATAATTATATTAGCATGGTTCTAAACGTTTATTTCAATAATAAATTATTTGTAATATTTTTAGGCTTACGAAAAATATAATCCATCAATAAATAAAGTCTATCAAATTTTAAAATTTCTCCACGCATGGAAAAATGGACTTTTGTACTTATGTGGGTTGATACTGTTGGAGTGTGTAAGAATGAGTGAATGGTTATCTTAATGGTAATTGTATGAACCAATGAGTTAGTCATCAATGTATAAAGTAGTCCTTATAATACATACTACTCATCATTAATTTTAGTAATATAAGCAATAATATTTTAATTTAAATGGCAGAAAATAACCAATAAGAAGTTATTCATAGCGCCATTATCTGATGAACGATGAAACGTCTGGTAAATCTTTAATTTAGTTTTAATTAATTTTGTATCGTAGCGGTGAAATGTTCAGATTGTTATTTATATTTCATTTATCCTGTATTTTTAATATTTAATATTGGAAATAATTCATTATTTAAACTAACATTCAAATTGCATTTTTAAAATTATTTGATAATCCTATTTATTAATAAAATTAATTTCTATTAGGAAATTTAAATTTCTATTTTTGAAATATTTCATATGTTCTAACAAATATATTATTTATTACATAATATACTACTGTTAATGATAACCAGTAATATTGCTAATAATTGCTTATTTATGATCAGGTAAATGTGACTTTAGTTCGTTCGGACGGCATTATCTATCCCACCGGACGAAGCTATACTTATCGAAGTGAACCAGGTCCTAGACAACAATGCAACGAAGCGGTTGCCATCATGAAAAGTGGAGACAATAAAGAGACTTCCAGTTCATACAATCAGAGGCCTCCTTGAGAAGCAAGGTTATATTTTTTTGTGATGAAGCATATTTCCGGTTTTTCGTATTATTCGAATAAATATAATTTCCACATTAAATTAATCTTTTATGACCACCATGTTTGTACATACATAATAATTAATCCAATTTTTCTTATGTGATAAACATATTGTACTATTTTTAACACAATTCACCTTTTCTTCCAAACCCAATTGTTCACCAATTTTCTTGTATCTGCGCCGTTCTCAAAAGATCTGTTTTCGATACTAAAATGCATCTGTTTGTTTTTACTCTTGTTTTTACTTTTTATCAGCTGTAACCAGCCTAATTCCTATATTTTATTTAATAATGATTGTGTTATTATATTTTATTATAAACATAAGTCAGCGCCGTTTTAACCCTCTATGTTTTTAGATCTTATCTTAAGTATTTATTTGTAACACAAGTTGTACAGAAAAGTCTCTTTTATATAGTCCCAATTTGCCAATTCTTTCTCTCTAGGTACTCCAAGCACATTATAATATTTAGAAGTTCTTACTTAACGTTGATTGGTTTAAATACTCTTAACGTTGATTGGTTTAAATCGTCTTAATGTTGATTGGTTTAAATCGTCTTAACGTTGATTGGTTTAAATCCTCTTAACTTTGATTGGTTTAAATCTCTTAACTTTGATTGGTTTAAATCCTCTTAACGTTGATTGGTTTAAATCCTCTTAACGTTGATTGATTTAAATCCTTTTAACGTTGATTGGTTTAAATCCTTTTAACGTTGATTAGGTAAAATTCTTTTTACGTTGATTGGTTAATATTGTCTATTCAATTTAAATTCGATGATATTCTCTCTACATTGATTGATTGATATACTCTACTCTAAAAGTAGATTGGTTAGTTGTTAAATTTATAAAAATTATTGATTTTTCATTAATATTTTTATTTGGAATAAAAGTGTTTATTTTAACATGAAAGTTGTTAATTGAAATTGATATTGATATTGTGAGTTTATTGTGATTTAAAAAATTCTTTTTAAAAATATTTTTATGGCTTAAAACACACATTCTGTAATTGTTATCAACAATTTGCATTACTTACCCACTCTGTGAATCTGTAAATATTAAATATATTAAAATATACATTAACACCTTTCTACTTTTCATTTTAAATTCTCGAACAAGGTATGTATTTTTGTTTTTCCAAACCAAAGATATAAATGGAAATCCGTGATCAATTTATTCATGCTGCTGCAATTCTTTGTCTAAATGGACGATATTGTAGGACCAGCTTTCACCTAAAAAGAAAAATGTGGAAATCGTTAAAAAACAATCTAAAACCCTATTTTAATGAATTGATATTGAATGTATAAAATTTCTTTAAGTTCAGTCTACCACAGACAAAAAACAGTAGACTGCAGATTAAAAGACACTTTGTTAACTTTCGGTGTCGAGCTACTCAACACAGCTAGCTAAATAATGTCTCGCAGCTGTGAGCTAAAATAAATCCATGACTGTTGCTCGTGTTTTAATTAGTATCGCAATAATATTAATAAACCAATAATGGATACAGAATAACACGTCATTGCTTTCGTCATTAATTTATTAATAATTCTATTTTAGTATGAAGCTGTGAAATAATATCAACACTTCACCCATATATCCTTTGCTTGCTGAAATGTAATTTATTAAATTATGAATGTTATGCAGAATCTGAGATATGAATCAATGTGCATTTGGATGGGATGCTATAAACTTATATGAACTTATTATAGATAACCAATTATATGACCTACAAAACACTTAATTATTAAGTCAGAAGTAAGGTTTATGAACAAAAGCATTAACAAATATAATATTTTATATAATGTTCTCTATATACAATTTAAAAAATTAATGTAGGGGTCTCTTTCAGATAGATAGATGGGGAGATAGTTAGACAAACCTCACATGAGTACAGAATTAAAAGTAGGAGAACATTACTAATTTTACAGTAACGATATCGGTGGTTGATCGGGGTAAAAATATAATCAATATAAAATGTTTGTATAGTATGCGTACGATGAAGTTCTTGTTTTGCAGGATGGTCCTAACGGGGAGAGGTAGGTTGTGTTCTCGCTTTCGTATTCATGAAAATGTTTTTAATGTTAAAACAAAACATTGTTTTTTAATTGCCTGGGATTTTCGAATCACCACATCTATTATTTTATCTTGAAATAAAACCATATTTAAAAAAAATATTTCTACCTACTATAATTTATATTATGCCTCTATGCCTAATTTATACACTGAAATTGAATAAATTGAATATAATATACAATAATGTTTGAAATAATGTTATTTTAGTCCGATAATTTTCCATATTTACTCTTTTTCTAAATGAAAGCCCTCTCCGCCTAAAAATATTTTCCGTATTTCATTTTATATAATTTAAAAAAATTAATTTTGAAAGTAATAATTAAGTTTTAGGCATAAATTTGCACTACTAATTCAGTGGGGCAACATTCAGCGATGTTTTAAGAGCTATAACTGGAAAGAACAATTTTCTAATTGGCTAATTACGACACTAAATATCTGTTTCACTCAGTTTACTTTTATTTCGTCTATAGTTTAATCTTTTTTTCTTTTGCACAAGAAATAGCAAAATTGATGATAATATAAACGAAATTTATTTGAAACCCGCTCAGACAAAACTGTCTTATAATTGACATAAATTAGATGAACTGTAGATGGGAAATTGAAGTGAAAATAATATTTTTCTTTTGTGTTGAGTCGTTGTTTGTGAGGCGTCTGACCAAAATACAGCTCAGATGATGTGTTTTTATTATCAATCATATATTTGTTTTTCTTAGAATTAATCATCTATCATTCAACGATTTGCATTAATTTTGGATAACTCCGGCAACAAATTTGCTTTCTGAAACTGCAATGATCACACTAAAATACATGTAAAAAGTCTGAAAGCTTCCGGAATTCCTCCAAATTTAGATAACTGATCGCGTCGTCATGGTAACCGACTTTATTTGTCACGATAAGACGCGGCAGCGATCTCTAAAGTAACTGTTACCCGTCCTCAATCATCCATCTCTTATCTTTGCAATTAATGGAGTGGGGAAGAGGCAGCGATATACGCTTGTTTGTTGCAGCTGGGTTTCTTTTATGATCAGAGACCCAGAAGATACTCTGCTTCAGCTATCCAAGTATGCTAATCTTCGGGAGGAAAATACAATTGTTTCTACAGCCACTGATTCATCAGTGTAATCCCTTATTCTGACATAATTCCTAATTTCTGCATATTTTATGAATTACACACCTCCCAGATTTAGTTGTCAAGGGCTACGATGATCTTGGTTTCTGTTATACTTCTTCCTGGTTGATTACATTTTCTGTTATATTTATTGAAATGGAGTAAATGTGAACATGGATCTTTGTACAAATTTGATGATTCTAAAACTGATTATAACTATTTTATTATCGGCATGTCTTTCATGGGGTACTATTTCCGCGATCTTACATATAACAGTATCCCTAACAGAATCATCCACACAATTGTTTACACCAACTACCCAACCTGCTTCAACACTTAGTAGTTCTTCGACTACGTCCTCACAAAATGGAAATTCTAAAACCGAAACTAAAACCACTACGGGTTTTGAGCCGAGTGCTAAACCCTCAGTTTTTGGATTACCGCTTACAATAGCTCTACCGCTAATAACCTGCCTTGGTATCCCCTTATTACTTCTTCTATGTTGTGGAGTGACCGCCATGGTTCGAAGTATTAGAGCGAAGACTCGTACAGTCAAACCTGGTCCTTCACAGTTTCAAACTGGTAAGGGACCTTCCAGCGACGGCCGCCCACAAAACCCGACAACTCATATAATTCAGCACCCTGCTTATAAAGCTCGTTTACCCCCTTTACAACCCAAAGCAGAGAGGCCACAAAACTTCCATCCAGTTTCCCGAGGATCACACAGCGGCAGTACAATGATAATGATGGAATCAATTCATCATCAGACAATCAAAACAGACAGACATGACAATGAACGACTTGACGATTTTGTTGAGAACCAAGGTCCTCGAAAAGAAAGCATAATCACAACTTCCACGGACTCTACCGAAGGATATAACGGTCATTATAAGAAAAGAAGCAGTCGAATCAATCAAGATTCAATAGAAGAACTCGAGATGTCTGATTACAAGAAGCCGAGAAAGCGTCATTCAACGCACAATTTAGATAATCCCGATTCTTCTGAGTCAGGATTTGGAAGTTCCGTCGTGCAAACCCAGGCAAAATCAAGAACTCGACGAAAAACCAGCGTCACAGAACCAGGGAACATTTCTTCGGATCAAACAGTTCATAAAAAATCACGTCGTCCTCGCAATCGTTCTGCCAAAACTCACGAAAAAGATTTAGTTGATGACGATCATCCACATCGTCGAAAGAGCAAAAGCTCACAGCGAACGATAGACTCCAATTTCGAGGAGCAACCGACGCGGGTGAAGAAACCGTTGAAGGATCTCGCTTTGCAGCCGGCCAATGTTCCGGTTCCCACAAGTTTGTTCCAAGTGCAGAATGAGGATGACACGAAGCCTCCGATTCGGAAACAGAAGGCGCATTCACGCCCGAAACACGCGCACAATAGGTCCCCTTATAGCAACGGAAAAATTGAGGCGCAAACCATCGACGCTAACCAAATGGAGGAAGATTGTTAAAACAATAGAGAGAGAGTAGAGACTATTTTTAATTGACTCTATTTTCATAAATCTGTAAATAGAGACTCCTAATCAAGCGATTGTTTAACTTGAGTTATACTTATTTATATGTCCTTCGATTATTTTTATCAATACGTTTTACGAAATTTTATAGAATAATTTATTCAATATTTACTGAAATATTTAGTAAAAATTCAACCATTTAAGATATCATGAATTTTTTGGATATGAAATGTTGTTTTGAAAATCTAATGAAGGACGTTAAGTTATTGCAATATGATTTCGGTCTGAGGTAATGAATTACATTTTACATTTAAAGGAATAAAATACAGGATTGAATGTGATCTTATTATGTTAGAATATATTTATATCACAGCACGTGCTCACAAATAAATTTCACTTAATTTTCGAAGAATGTCACTGTTTTTAAAACATTTATTTTAAATTTCTTTCGGTATATTTTGTTAATTGATGTTAAAATTAATTCAAATATAATATCATTTACGGAAATAAAATATTTTTAGAGTTTGTAAAACGTGAAACCATCCATTTAAATTATTTCAAAATATTTACGAGTATTATAACAATATGTGTCAACTCTAAATGTCACTAAATTATCAACAGCTATAATTAAAAACTTTACATCTGTTTACTCCTGTTTGAATGATGAGCTGTAATCTATAGCCTCTTAAAGGTCGCTTATTTCTAATATCACCTTATTTATTATTGAAGTTGGAGTGGCATTGTCCAAAGAACTCATTCATTTAATCGAGTGTTGATTCATAATAACAGAAGTTGCATGAAACCTTTCGCACAAAGTTGGGTATTGTTATCATGAAGTTATTAACTTCGCTAAAACAAGAGTATAGAGTGCTTATTATAGAATTGGGGTCCACTTAACCTCCCACAGAAGGCACACAGAATACGTCAATCATAATTTATTTAGCTTTACAGACAATTTATTACATGTTACAGCAAACAATATACTCAACAATTACACTAATGCTAGCTGACCCCTCAAGTTGAAATCATACCTTTTAATTTCAAAACTAAAAATAATAATTGTCTTTATAGATTTGTTTTAAATTTGGTCATTTCAAATATCTTAAAGAGACAACTTTTCTCACGAAATACAACACCATTTTTTCAAAGTCTATTTTTAATTAAATTTGTAAGGATAAAAAATATTCTATTAATTAATTATCTGATTATTTAAAAAAATTATTTCAGCTTTTTAGTAATTTATTATTAACAACTAAAATATGACTTTCTGCCAAATTCATCAAACTATTCGTACATATTTCTTTCGTTGAAATAATTTTCTTTCATTAAAATAATTCAAATATAAATTTTAAATCTTTCTATCAGTTAAATATGATTTTTCTATATTTCCAAATATAAATTAATTTTGTAATTAATAATTTCGTTATTAATTTGAAGTACTAAATATTGTAATTCAATTTAATGAAAAGTTTTATATAATGCACTATAGACTTTCGTAATTACAATTTTAAGAACCATATTCGTCTTTTATATACTGGTGAATCGTTTGATTTCTAACCTTACTAAATATCAACACATAAATTATAATCAATGAATTATATTTGTGTGCGAAATAAAATTTTATCTCTTTATTAGATGTCATTTATTTAAAATTTCCATTTGAAAATAGATAATTATAAATAGTTACAAAATTATGAAAAATATATATCCAACAATTTAAATGAGTGATATAAAAATACAAACCAAAATGTTAACAATTTGAAATTACGTCACATGCAACTTATTATAATATGAAACTATTTACAATGTCTACACGTTTATCAAGTCATAAATTAACATTTGATTGTCATTATATGATTATTTTCAAATAAATAATAAATATTAATTTGTCACAAGTTTTGAAACTTTTTGTATATTTTAACAATATTTTTAACCTTTCCAATTATAAAATATAAAACACCAAAAGTATGTATACCTACAAGTCTGATACAAGCGTCTTTACATAAATACATACCCCTGAAAAAATAGTTACCTACTTAACACAAAGAAATTAATGATTCAACACGTTATCAATTATTTCCTCATCAATATAACCATGGCGATCGTGCCTTTCAGTGTCGGTATAACCATGGCGATCGTGCCTTTCAGTGTCGGTATAACCATGGCGATCGTGCCTTTTAGTGTCGGTATAACCATGGCGATCATGCCTTTCAGTGTCGGTATAACCATGGCAATCGTGCCTTTCAGTGTCGGTATAACCATGGCGATAGTGCCTTTCAGTGTTGGTATAACCATGGCGATCGTGCCTTTCAGTGTCGGTATAACCATGACGATCGTGCCTTTCAGTGTCGGTATAACCATGACGATCGTGCCTTTTAGTGTCGGTATAACCATGACGATCGTGCCTTTCAGTGGACGATGTGGATTTTTTATCATTTGAATAATTTCCTTTGGAGTCCTTCAGAAATTACAGTTGCAATTAGCAAAAAGAAATGTTATAATATCCACAATATATTCAGTAATTACATCTCTTTATATTCACGAAAAATAAATAATTATGAAAGACAATTTCGAATATTATTAAAGATGTAAAATACAAATTATTTAATATCAAGTGAAAGTGAAACAAACCTGTTTCTTACGCCTCCATTTGGCCCTTCTGTTTTGAAACCATGTTTTAACCTGAATATAAATTGAAATGAGAGGTTTTAGATTCTTATTGATAAAAGTATAAAACAAATCATAGGTCTATTGTGAAAATTCTTGAAAGTCTTCTACATAAAATAGCTATTTGTAGATAACTTTTATCTATGACTCATAATTACTTGTCTTTCTGAAAGATTAAGGGATGTAGACACTGTATGTCTTTCTTGTGGGGTCAGATATTTATTCTTCATGAATGTAGCTTCAAGCCTTCGAGTTTGATCTGATGTGAATCGAATCTGGCCACCCTTTCGACGAGCTGGTCCTATCATCGTTGACAGCAATGCTGAATGCGTACCGCCTGCAAAATAAACATGGAATTCCTACAATGCGAGAGAAACAAATTCTACCAAAAATATTTCTTGAGGCAAAAGGCAAAAATACGAATTTTCCAAATGGTTAAATATTAAATTATATAATTAATTTCTGAACAGTCAACAAGTATTATTTTTATAATTGTTGTAAATTTCTTATTAAGAATTAAGCGAACCGTAAGAAGAAATGTTCAAATTTCTAGTAGATATTCATTGCCTTTGATTACATAGTGCGCTACTCAAAAAACACAAAAGGAATAATTGATTGCCAATTTGAGTGATGGTGCATTCCCAGCCACGTCAATTATATTCTGGTGACTTCAAGAATGATTTTAAAGTGGTTTTTGTTATTTCCGATAAAGAAGTCTTTTGTATTTGTAAAGTAATTTGTAGTACAGGAGTATCATACATTTCTTATAAGATAAGTGAATTAATGTCAACATTTAGTAACTGTCTATCAAATACTTTATAAACGATAGATAGTCTGAATTCGGTTCACTGTGAATTAAATAACGTTTAACTGCATAAATGTTAATCATATTTTTCATCTAAACTTACGGTATATTATAGAACATTATATTCGACCATTTTATTAGAAATACCATTTTAAAAACTATTTAATAACAGAAAAATATATTTTCTGCTAATTATAGATTTATAAAATAAATTTATAGATATAAAGGTTCATAATCCATATTCTATTTCTTTTGACCAAAATATTCCTATTTCTGTCAAACCCAAAAGCACCCAGATTAATTAAAATTACAATGTTTTCAAATTACTCGGCAACGGGTTCCAAGATTCCAAATTTTGTGAATACACTTCTGTTTTTTAACTACCAAATCTGAAATATTTAATGATTGAAACTTTAGAATTATGTCCAGTTACTCAAATCGTAAAAAAAAAATTTCTAAGAATTATAGTTAATTATTTTGTTTTGTCTATAAGACATGATTTACTGGATGAAACATTAATTACGTTTGTAAACTTTGTATTATAGTATTCCCTCTTGTCCTACATCAATAAATCAGTATCTTATGCAGCCTAGAAACATCTTATGCAGCCTAACAACATCTTATGCAGCTTAGCAACATCTTTTGCAGTCTAGCAACGTTTTTGTAGCCTAGCAACGTCTTTTGTAGCCTAACAACATCTTCTGCTACCTAACAACATCTTTTGCAGACTAGCAACATCTTCTGCAGCTTAGCAACATCTTCTGCAGCTTAGCAACATCTTCTGCAGCCTTGTAACATCTTCTGCAACCTAGCAACGTATTCTACAGGCTAGCAACATCTAATCTTCTGCAGCCTTGCAACATCTTCTGCAGCTTAACAACATATTCTGCAGCCTTGCAACATCTTCTGCAGCTTAACAACATCTTCTGCAGCATAGCAACATATTCTGCAGCCTAGCAACATCTTCTGCAAGCTAGCAACATTTTCTAAAGCTTAGCAACATATTCTACAGCTTAGCAACATCTTCTGCAGCCTAGCAACGTCTTCTGCAGGCTAGCAACATCTTCTACAGCCTATCAACATCTTCTGCAGCCTAGCAATGTATTCTACAGCCATGCAACGTCTTCTGCAGGTTAGCAACATCTTCTGCAGCCTAGCAACATATTCTGCAGCCTAGCAACATCTTCTGCAGCCTAGCAACATATTCTGCAGCCTAGCAACATCTTCTGCAGCCTAGCAATGTATTCTACAGCCATGCAACATCTTCTGCAGCCTAGCAACATCTTCTGCAGCCTAGCAACATCTTCTGCAGCCTAGCAACATCTTCTGCAGCCTAGCAACATCTTCTGCAGCCTAGCAACATATTCTGCAGCCTAGCAACATCTTCTGCAGCCTAGCAACATCTTCTGCAGCCTAGCAACATCTTCTGCAGCCTAACAATGTATTCTAAAGCCTAGCAACATCTTCTGCAGCCTAGCAACGTCTTCTGCAGCCTAACAATGTATTCTGCAGCCTAGCAACATCTTCTGCAGCCTAGCAACGTCTTCTGCAGGCTAGCAACATCTTCTGCAGACCAGCAAAATCTTCTGCAGGCTACAAATATCTTTTGCAGCCTAACAACATCTCCTGCAACAGCTTCTGCAGGCTACCAATATCTTCTGCAGCCTAACAGCATCTTCTGCAGGCTAGCAACATCTTCTGCAGCCTAGCAGCATCTTCTGTAGCATAGCAACTACGACTCATAGTAACACAATTATGTAAAACTGATGGGCACTAACATTCATAGTTGCAATTTAAAAACAAATTCCATACTAAGAATTTATTTTTAAATTTAATAAAAACATTTCCATTACCGCCGATATGAAAGTAACAAATGGAGATAGTGTTATCCATATAAGAAACACTATATAGAATTATAATTAAATGGCTCACCATAATGGGAAGACATTCTCTCAATCAGAAGAGACGGTTGAATTCCCGTAAAGGCAGTTGACACTGCAGTCTCTCTGGCCAATCCCGGTACTGAATTAAATGGGAGAGTATGCGGTTCGGACATACTCGCTAATAAACGTGATTCAATGAGCCTTGAAGGCAAATGCGGAATATTCGAAAACAAATGATGTTTGGGGAAAAAGGCACTTAAGGAAGACCATCTAACGCAGTTGGCAGATAGCAAAGATTGATTGAAACTTAACTTGGAGGACGATTGATATTTGTCAGTTGGTGATGTCTGGATGACTCTTGACAGTTTACAAGTATTTTGAGATTGCTTTATGATTGGAAAATGCTGAGCAGGCGGGGATATAGAATTATCTAGAATATCAGAGATATTGAAGGATTTTCTTATTTGATCCATTAATGTTAAATTGGTATATTGATTGTTGAGCACCATCAAGAGTGTGCTAACATTTTTTTTCGATATGCAGATTACAATTTCAAGTCGGTGATTTAGGTGTTTTCTGGTTGGTTCTCAAGAAAAACTTGATGAGATGAGTGACTGTTTCCATTGGTTACGGATGATATTAAAAATATATAAATTAATGAATAATTTTAATTATTGTAATCATGGAAATATAACTATATTATATTTTATATAAAGAGGAAATCTATACACATCTATATGATTTCCTCTCTATATAATGTATAGTGTAGTTATCTCCATGATTTGGCTATTTAAAATGTAACAAATAACAACTTTATTTCCTTAAAGAATACAACTCAATTCCATAAAAAATTAAAAAGTAGTCTATACTATTTATTAATTTATATTTATTAATAATAACAATTTCTAGAATATAATTCAAGATACAATAAAAGAATCCATAAATAAATAATTTTAAAATCTATTATAGCAACAAATATTTAATTAGTAAAATGTTTTCTGCGTTTTCTCAAGCGCAGATTTAAAAATAATTAAATATAAATTTCGAATGGTCTAAATTAATTCAGAAATATAGAAACATTGCAAATGTTGGTGGTAAAGTAAACACGAAAAAGATTAAAAAACTAACAACAAATTAACAATAAAATATTTTCACAACCAATTTATAACTATCGTTCTTGAAACTATACACAATACTTTCTGCGTAGGAAGCTGGTATAAGGGGTATCATTAGTTCTATTTATAGTATCAAGTAAGCATCGAGGAGAAGAAGGACACGAACAGCCTTGACCTACTTCCAAGGTCATTGGGCTCGTGTTAACCAAGGAGCAACCAATTGGGCGCGGTCTAATCCCTGGACGTAAGGATGGCGTCTTGACGACTGCAATGTTGAGATACAGTTGAGTTAGTAGGACAGAGTAAATGTATGACAGAGTTAATGTATGACAGAGTTAATGTATGACAGAGTTAATGTATGACAGAGTTAATGTATGACAGATTTAATGTATGACAGAGTTAATGTATGACAGAGTTAATGTATGACAGAGTTAATGTATGACAGAGTTAATGTATGACAGAGTTAATGTATGACAGAGTTAATGTATGACAGAGTTAATGT
>JAUZNC010048845.1:0-15733 GCA_034780395.1 Vannuccia rotundouncinata | reverse complement strand
CCTATCTAATTTTGCAAAAATATATTTTAATCAAAATAAATGTGTCTACCTACATTCTTTGTTGTTAGGGCCCCTAGATAGTCTATATTCAAAATTTACCTCTCATAAAAGTGTCAAAAATCAGAAAATATAAAACTGTTATATTGTAAGAATATGTTCTCAGAGGGCCTTTAGCTGCATTCTAGGTTGTGAAATTTAAAAAAATGTCAGCGCGTGCCTCTGATTTTATAGGCTACACTGACCGCGCCCTCTTGATAATATGGCGCCCCCATTCTCAGTGTGTCGCACCTTCTAATTATTGCTGGCCCGGCCCTGTTGTTTCGTTAATTAATTCAACCAATTCATAATGATCAAAAGCCTATTAAAATATATAATAATAATTTAATTCCCTCTTTAAAACGAAACTTATACAGTATAGAATTGGTTTGCACACGACGTTTTTTGGATCAGTTTGCCTGTCTAGATTTGTCTGGCTGGCTGTTTTGTGAATTTTAGCTTTCTATTCGAATTTTGTGATTATAGTTTGACTTTTTTTTAAATTTATGATATAATATTAATACATTTATGAAGTCATATTCTGGCTAAGTTTGTTGGAGGTTTATATTATTATATTGATTGGATACCTTTTTTGTATGTTTAAACTCGCTATTAAATAAATATTTCTTAATCTACTTTAATGTGTTCTAACATCTCCAATGTCTTGTGACTAGGAATATCGATTGAAACAACGCTAGTAATATGATTAAATTTTTATTAATATAAATATATAGTTTTCAACAAATAATTTTAAAATGTATTTTTATGCACTACGTAGATATACATACATATTCAATATTAAACTTTGATTTGGGTATCTAATATAACTAAAAATCTAATATGCCGTCTATTAAAATTGACACTAGAATTTTATGAGTATTTTATTTATAATCAATTTGCTTTATGGTCTTAGAGACAATTCAGATTCATTTCAAGCCTTATAGCCTCAAAAATGGTGGTACTTTGCGCTGAATTGTAGGGTATGCTACCAATAAATGCATGTTGGTTGCCCTTTTGGTTGTCCTTATCCTAATTATTGTTGCAATATACATGAATTTTCTCAATTTTGAGTTGGAGAGTTTGCAAATCCAAAAAAATGTATTGCTGCTTGTAAAAAGAAAAGGCTTTCCAACTGAGTGAGACTAGAGGCTAGAACAACAGGATCCTCAACCACTTTTAATGAGGCACATGCACTCATGATTTTTTCCCATGGCATTGTCATGGATAAGAACTTGTTTATAACAGCCATAGAAAAATTTTTTGCATGCGCTTACTCTTTGCACTCATCCAGAAGTCTGAAGGAGGAGTTGGGATAAGTGGCAAAAACTATTAACTCATATCAGAAGTACCCTTTACTTTTAAGTGCTTTTAATTGATAACTTTTAATTTAAAACTTTTAATTGATATTTTTTATTCAAAAATAAATATATGTTTGTATCATAATCTTCTTAATACTTTGACATTTACATTAACCATTCTGGAATTTCTCCTAAAATATCTATCATATAACAGCTATATATGAATCTTTTATATAAGTTTATTTACAATCAACAAGCTTTAAAATCAACAATCAATAATTTTACATTATATAAAAAACAATACAAAACATTTTTTATTTAAAATATATACATGGTATTCTTTTATATACAAAATTATGAGTCAAAGTAACTGAGATTACAGACTTGGATGAAAAGGGCACACCTGACATGTAAATCAAGTCATCTTTATCCCATTTTGAATCCTACAATGCCAACAGTTTTTGCAGACTTGCTGGTTGTTGACTGTTGCTGGAATCTGCTGAAGTGTGTACACATCTGCTATGGTTCTGGCCAATGGTTCATGTAAAGCCAATACAGACTTTATATAATTTTCTTGAAAGGATAGAAAAGAAGAGCCTGGTGAACTGACCTTTTTGAAGATGATGTAATTCATTTTTACATGGCTTTAGAGATGAGACCACCCACTCGCACTTATTGTATAATATGGTGAATTGGTTATATTTATCCACATAATAATATATTAAGTCACAGGGGTGCAATAAGATTTCAAACTCTACTTGCCCTCCAAAAAATTGACTTGCCCACCTCCCCTACATTATCTAAACCCAATTTGAAAAAATAAATAAAAACTCAACTAACTGTATTCTTAATATAATAAAATCAAACAGAAAAACAGGATCAGCCTCAAAATGTCACTTAATGTCAGCCTAACAAGAGAATTTCAGCACACAGTATAGTTTTGGTCTATAATTTAAATAGAATACATTATAAAACCATATATTGTATATTGCCCATCGATTTTGCACACAGTAATGGAGAGATTAATAACAATAATTGATGTTGTGTTGACAAATGGAAGATTAACTACTACGTCATGCAATAAGCCATAATAACCCCTAAGTTTAAAAGGTTAACACCTTATATGATATTAACAGGATTAGTTATAATCTTGGTGCACTATAAATAATTTTATAGGTATAAATATTATATGTATTTATATTATAAAAATGTTTATGAAATTCAGGGATTTCTGAGAATATAAATAGACTATAAAAGGGACAGTCCTAGTGGTGGTACACCCAGTGTTATTTAACACAGCATTATTTCCCAGATTTTGAGCATTATGCATTATTATTTGCATCTCAGCATAATTTATTTTCTGTAGGTGTGAAAATTTTATATAAGTAAATATTCCTGTTCGGTCAGTGGGTATGTGTGACATTTGACAAAAATAATAGAATCTTTGTACTGAATTTCCAAGTCTTCTATTCAAAACTAGCTACAAATTTGCCATTTAAAAACAAGATTTGGATGCACCTTTGGCACATCTTTTTACCAATTCTAGAATATTCTTTAGCATTTGTTTGGAATAAGAATGCTGTTGAATGTGCATTGTACAAATCAGCAGCAAACTTGAAGCATAGTTCAGTATCAACATCTTCACTTTCATCACTTGCAAAAATTCCTAAAAAGAAATAATACTGTATCATTTTCTTAACATTAACATTTTTACACTTACTCTATGATTGTAAAATGGTAAAATAACAGTTATTTTAATCAGAAGTTATCAATCTTCTCTCCAGCATTATTAATTTATGACAGGGGCGTACCACCACTGTAGCCCTGATAATAGTCAAAATGAATTTTAAATATAATATTTAAAAAAAAATTATAATAATATTTGCATAATAATATTAAGTCAGTTGATTTAAATTTAACTAAATAAACAAAAGCACATGGTGAACACTACAGGATATTGCAAAAGGATCCATCATGATTCTTAAATAACACAATACTGTTATAAAACTCATAAATAAATTTAAGGAAACTGCAAATGCAACATATAAAGAGTCAACCATATTACTAGTTCTTGCAAGTTTTGAGAAAAGTCTAAATATAAGTACTAGGTGTCTTAGCTATCAAGTGACACATGGTACTACTGCCTTATTACACACTTTTTTTATTGATTATAACTTAAATGCAGCACAAATCTGTACACATTAAAGAATATTATCATGACTTCACTACTGAAAGAAGTTGGTGAATTCTATACTTTTTCCATGGCAATTATTGCCAAGCATAGGTACCTATATAAAAATTACTATCTCAATGATAGTCTGTCACAATTGATGTCTGAAATTACTTGATATGTTACAACTTTGTCTATAAAGTGGCCTCTGAAATCACCCTAATCTACTAGAATTAAAGCAAATGGGGCCATAAGTCAACTGTTTTAGGGTAATACAATGAAAACATTATGTTAATCTGACTTTTTAGAACTGATTAATTGTAACAGGGTTGCCATGGGTCAGGGAAATTAAAATTTTTTATATTAAATATGTTAAACACCCCTTTTTATGCATTCTAGTTAAAAAATAACCTCAACAATTTTTCAGTATCTTATATAATTATAGATATGGTTGTCTTAAATAGATATGGATAATGATCTTATGGATAACAATCTTTTAATTTTGATACTCTATAGTATAGTTAATATTTTTCTTATTTATGTGTAAAGTTTTTAATTTTTTTGTAACAACAAGAGATTTCTATCAAATCTAGAGCTGACGATTAATATATTTATATTTGGAATCTAAATAAAAATATTATCAACTAACAAACATCTTTTTAAAATCTACTCTGCCTAATAAGAATAAGGCCAATCAGAACACAAACAAAATCCACATTTTTGGTCTATTGCTACAATATTAGAATAAATAGTTAATTCAAATTGGAACACAAGCTATTGTGAGTTATGAACAGAAAGTGTAAAACACTGCCTATACCTATTCAGAACAGCTCATCTATATACAGGGAAGCCCATAAGTCCATATCCTCAATTGTAAATATTAATAAAAAATTGCATTTCATAACTGAGTGACTGTATATTTATTATATATAATTTTTTTTACAGATAACAAATGTTAACACAAGTGCTCCAAATGTACACCTAAGTAATGCGTATTCAAGAACAAATTATTAATATTAAAAAAATATTAATTGGGTTGGGGTATATTATAGACTTATGGGCCACCCTGTATATTCCTACCTTCATTTGGGGATTACAGGGCTCATAGTTTTCCAGTTAAAAATGGGTCTTGTAATTTGCTTAAAACTGCTTTAAAAATAGCCCCCCCCCTTACCAACCATCTGACAAATGTTGATATTTAATGAAAAATGTGTACTGTATACATCATTATTTCTATAAAAATTGTTAAAAAAAGTATAATATATATTATGCTGAAGCGACATTACACATTTTAAATTATATATCTGATACCTTAACACAACACATGAACTAGCTTTTCAGATCATTTACTATACCAATAAAAAATGTTTTCCTCTCAGAGGCTATGGATTCGTATTTCAAAAATGGAACCTTAACATTTGTTTCCTTTAGAAATTTTACAGGCTGCTTGTCCCTCACATTCATGAAGTTCTGGTTATTTAAAATCATTATTATGAACCCTAATCTAACTAAACCATTCCAATTGTTGACACTATTAAGCAGGATAGTTAATTGTGTCATCATGTTTACATCATCTGTCCAAGTAATGGTCCTGGGCATTAATATGGTATGCATCATGGGATGGATACCAGAATTAGCATCATTGTATGTACCAATCTTCAAATCACTTAATCCACATTTTATATTGTGGAGTGTCATTTTATAATCAATGAGACCCAAAAGACTTGCCTCATAATATGATCATTAAGTTTAATTACAAATGTTTAAAGTAAACTCTCTCTAACTCTTTAAGGAATAAACAAATTAAATAAATTTAATTTTTATTATATTATCTTGTAATCTTGTTCACACATCATATTTAATTGTAAACAAACATGTAGACAATTTTGTCCAGGTGGAGTGAATTTTATATACTTCTGTCATTGTATATTTTTAAGCATTGTGTGAAAACTATTTTGACTCCAGGTTACTGAAATCACCTTTTCATGCTGGATTATTCATGACGTCATCGAACACCACCTCCAAGTCGAACAGTGTCTGGAGCAGCAATGGCTCCAATGGTCTGTCGAATTTGGCAACGGTGTCATCTTTAGTGGAGAATAATGACATTCTTCCATCATTAGCCTGCTTCAATGTCGCAGGTAACCTTGTGTTTTTAGGACACTGATCAACGAATTAGTAGCTATTTAACAATTTTTTATGGATCTTAAAGGAAATATTTGATTTACAGCGAATAAAAATATCACCTTTTAGTAATCTATATTTGTAGTGAATGCATTAATGGATACTTTGCAAAGATATAATAGTTTTCAGTCATGATCGTATCCCTCCGATTATGGAGTTATTTTAAGGATTTTCTTTAACAAGTTCGATATTTCATCCTTCAGATCCGAAGTCAACTACCGCCATATTGACGCACCCTGAAATTCAACAATTAGCTTCAGCTGGCCAGATAATAACCGGGCAGGTAAGGCATATTACAAGCTTGGGTCAAAGCAAGTTTAAATATATTTTATTGGAAGAGTTGTAATTCTAGTACTATTGTAATAATTTTGTGAAATTCTAATGATATTGCATTAGTGGGAAACGGGGGGGGGTGCTTTGTCCTCTCGACCAATCAGAAGCCAGAAAAAGTGTCACAGACCTCGTCCTCTCCTACTACTAGTGTAACTGTCGGAAAAAATTTTAAAACTGCTGTTTGTCAGAATTTTTCTTTTATGCATTGTTTTAAACAACATTTTGTCTGTTTTGTCAATTTGTGACCAACAAGAATGGACAACTGTACGTGATGGTGCCCAGCGAACAACAATTCATCACCAACAACGAGTCGACCATTATATCCTCCTCTAACGGAAGCTCACCTCCCGACTCCCCTTCCATCCACACAACCACCACCTCGGCCAACACCATGCTCTTGTCCAATGGAACCTTGCTGACAGACTCGCATGACTCCGTGCAACAGTTACCCTCCTCCAGAATTATCCCCTCGAAAATGCAGGCCAACGTCAACAATGCAAACAACCGGTCCCGCTTGATGATATCCAGGTCGGTCGTGGATGCCACGAGTGAGTCAAATATTCGTTCGACTTTGTGTGTTTAATTACTCTCATGATGACAATTCTTGTGTTGTTGGAAATATCTCAATTTTTCCACTTCAAAATTTGATTGTAGATAATGACAGTATGTATGCCTCGATTGCCCCAACAAATAACAGGAGAAAAGTTAGCCACAACGAAGGTTTGTAAAGTTTTTTAATGCGTTAAAATAAGTTCCTTAAATGATTAAAAATTTCTTTTCTTTTCTTAATTTTGTTATATTTACAATTATATTATTTATTTATTATATAGTACTCAGATTTTTATAAGTAGTATACTGTGTAATTAGTTGATTATATTACTATCAGTTGAAAGGCGAAGACGGGATCAAATCAATCTTTGGATATCAGAGTTGAACAAGATGCTTCCGCTTGAGGAGCAACAAAAGTCACAACACCAGAGCAAAGGGGGAATTCTCAAGAGGGTCTGTGAATATTTACGTGGTCTCGAGGATACATTGAAAGCATTAGAGGCGACAAATTCATCTATGAAACAGGTATCTTGATTATAGAGCGGTTTGTGATTCTGAACCTGTGTTTTGTAGTGTTTTCATTGTACAGTTCGCCACTGTGCTTCTATAGTCTTTCAATATTGGGATTAATCCTTTCATTTGTCTTTCTCAACCAGGAACAAGTGGATCAGGTCAAGTTACAAGAGAACATTCGTCATTTGGAAGAGGAAAACGATTCACTCAAGAGTCAATTACAATTGGTCGAGATTAAGTCTTTGAATGGAGGGTGAGTGAATTCCACAGTTGTACAAGTTAGTCGGAACTCTAGTTGGATGCTTTAATAATGAAATAATATTATTTTTGTAACTTTTAGATTGGCACCAACAATAGTTTCATCGTTATCCAATAGGGGCCAAACCAGTGTGGATAATAAAAATACTGAAAGAAATTTATCCTTTTCGGACACCTTGTAACTACCCAATCAACGATGTTGTTCAACTCTGCTTTTTGTATCAAGGGGCTGTCTATATTCAAGTTTTATTTCACGTGTATTTAATATATGTGTTAAGATTATATTTTAATGAAAATGTTTACATAACAACTTTAGGTACACTATACAATATTTTTGTTGCTAGGTCATAATATTAAAAGTTTTCACCAATTGTTTAATTGTTCAATTATAATCTTATGTAATTTAAGTGCAGCAATGTTTTCTTATCGCCTTCTATACTTTATAAGTTCTTTTAAGTTCTTTTAAATTCTTATAAAATCAATTTAATCAATTACATATTTTTATAAAATAGAATTATTCAATAAAATGTATCTTGTGATATATCATTTAGTATTTTCCAATTGCTTCATATGATATATATGTTCTGTATATTATCTCCTTAATGTTGTCCTTATTAAATTACTAGCAATATATTGCATACCTATCTTGTTTTAAATCAATGATTTTATTGTTAAATATGGCTGTCCTCTATGGATTTCAATTTTCCTAACAAAGCGCGGCAAAAAAATTGATTTATCTAAATTGAACAAACGGGACAAGTAGCAGTATTACAATGATATTACCTAATACCACAATGATTCATTTTGTTAAATTATCGTTTGTGGATAATACAATCATCCCTTGTATATTTTGACTTCAATTTCCTCTTCGTATACAGTTAATTCGCTACCCTTATGTTCAAAGCAATAACAGCGTTCTGTAGGACATCTAGTATGTAGTATAGATCCTTATTATATAGTTATTGTAAATAATCAGCTAATTCGTGAAAATCGTACTTGTTTTGAAAAATTATTTTAAATGTTCTCTGTTTCAATTTTTATAAAAATCGGTTCTTTCATTGCCCAAATTTGTAACATTTTCAATAGCAAAAAGATCTGAACCCTTTTTCGCTGTTGGAAGAATTTCTTTTTAAAGTTTACACTGCGAATAAAAATTACGGCCGCAAACTTTACTTAGAATAAGGCTTCCACTGATTCAGCGTAATGGTTGGAATCAGTAACTACAGATATTAGTACCAAGTTAGTCAACTAATACGAACCGAAATCAATTTTATATACTACTTAATGGTTCTACGCGCTTATGAGTGAATGTTGGAAAATAAGTGTTATTTATGATGAAAGAATATCAAAGTAGTGCAAAATTGGATCTAAAATTATTTGAAGAAGGGTTAATTGATTTGTCGAGAATATAGACCAAAAAATTAAATTATGAATACACAGTTAAATTACAGGAACACAATAATAGAACACTTTACTAATTATATAATTATTTATGTTGGACAATAGAACTTATCAAGTTGGCAGACTTAAGAAAACCACAAAAAGGACAATAAATTATAATAAATTATTTGCTACAAAATTTTCAAATTTATTTTTGAGATACTGAATAATGGCGATCCACACAAGGATTGCATATTTCAAAATATTGTAGCCCTGGTAGAAAAGTATCGTTTGACTTTCTGAGGGTCTTTTTCAAAACATGACAATGTTCGATCTACCGTAATTGTTCAAGAATAGATTTCTGGCCCTGAACACGTAGTAACTTGACAGAATTTTGCTTAAAAAACATTTATTGAATCCTATATATATAATTCGTAGTTTTTTAACCTCTTCAATTAAAGACTGTACTATAGACAATAACAAATGTCTTGCTGATCGAATTTTTTATTATTTGAGGACATTTAATCCTTGATAATGCTGTCGATTGTTAATAATTCTTCAATTCCTGTCATCATCAGAGAATGTTGTATGCGCAAGCTAATTAATGGTTGACGATGAAGAATCGTACAGTTATGATCTATTTACAAGCCGGGGGATCATCGGAGCCGAAGGAATTGCTGTGGTCAACCTACAAGTGCGAACTGGATTGCCCAATCTGATCCGGACGATCTACTAGAGAATTCGGAAACTGTTCCTCAAACTTCCTCTTACGACTTTCACTCGTAATAGCATCGCTTATATCGGCGGGTTCATTGGGAGAAAACTGCAGCGTCGAATTCAGTGTACAGACTGTGATAATATAGCCTCGAACATTCCTCAGATGAAGCTAATGGTTATTCCTTCGATCTGATCGATATCAAGGATAACGGGAGTCTCTTCGTCCATCTAGTGCTGTTTTCAATTATTGCAGTGCTGCAGAAAATAACTTGAGAACATTTTCAGACAAGCCATTTTCATGCCTTTCTTGTGATCGTGTTATTTTAAACGACCAAATGACCATTCCTCTGGATTTAATTCGCACAATTACCAACTCGCTAAATGTGTCCTGACTGAATATTTAATTTAACTGTGGTATTGCATCACAGATCAAAAATCATTACAGAAAAATCTCTGGGCAAATATATACGATTTTAAACTCACAAAAACTGTCACTTTCATGCATCAGTAAGCTTCTGTATATAGATAATTATTTTTCTAACTGTAGTTTTGCATCATAGAAATCTGTATATAAATAACTTTATTTCGACTATATTTCTGTCTGAACCAACGACATTATAATGTTATCTATATTGTTATATTTTGATAAAAAGTCAAGTGATTTCTTTCTTTTTCTATTGTTCATATAATAAAATTTTAATGTCATTTGTTATTTTACGCTCTTCATAATTGAAAAATAAAATTGACGTCTGTATAATAAAAGTGCTGCTTAAATCATGACATTTTGCAGAGTAGTCAATGTTTAAAATAATTTTATAACAGTTTAAAATAATAATAATTAATTTCTTGTATACAATTTGTGAAGATGGATACCTGAATTATAATTAACTTCCAAATTACCCTTTTCTCAATATTGGTACCTATTATAATACGACTACCTAATGTTTCCTAACATGACTGCGTTAACCTTTATATTATATTAATTAGTAGGTCCTACCTAGCTATACCTATAGGTATACTAATTATTTTACAAAGAAAGAAGCAAGCTAATGTAATTTATATACATAATATTTGCAATCAGTGTATGGAAACCATTAATATATTAGCTTTTAATACATAACTTACTAGGTAGGTAGGTATATCACTTTCAGTATATTTGTAAAAAAATTCAATCTAGCTTTAATCTTCCTTGCTTTATTGTCCTCAAAATATATCCTTAATAGTTACTATAAAAATAATTTATTCGTCTCTTTCAACTGCATATTATTGTTAGCAAAAACGTATATTAAAACGATTTTAGTAGATCTAAATCTGTTTTATGTATTCTTAAAACCCTGAATATTTCTATTTTCTATTCATTCCTGTTCATTTCATAGTAAAACATTTACAGCTTTCTGATTGGCTGTTGGTGGTCATCTCTAGCAACGAACCGTTCTGTGTATGTTTCTAATGCGCTGACTTATGGGTACGTGCTACGTCTAGCTATTCATAGAAGTCTATGGGGGTGTTTCATTAGATTTCAGTGAGCCGTAACCGCAATGTAAGCCTTCAAAACAATTTACAGTATAAAGCTCGTGGTTGGCTGTCCTGTGCTACAACCTTATATCCAGTTGTCCTTGTATAATAGGGGCGCATCGTTTTTGTTAATAGTGGGCTTTTCAGGTGACCTCTAAAACTATATGCACATATTTCAATTGCTAATAGAAGCAAAACAGAGTTCACGACTTTAACTATCTTTATTCTTTCAACAAATAATTAAGTCAAGATTATGTCAGAAAGCAAGGTAACTTTTTAAAATATTTATTTTTTCTCAAATTAGTTTTGAAAATATATTTTATTTAAATTATTTAATTTCTCCTTCATGTTTTTTTATTCTAGTTTTATATTATGGATGTCTTTCCGATTAACTAAATTTATTTACAAGTTTTTATAAGTAAATATATGAACTTATAATAATTATATGAAGCATTATTTTTTATTCTATTTTAGAGAATATATTTTGAAATTCATACTCACACTGACTTATATAGTATACCTAAACATCAAATGTATGATATTTTGAAAAAAATTGGAAACATGTATTTGAACAAATCAACAATAACTTGAAATAATATTTAGATATAATATATTTATTTCTATAGAATAATAAAATCAAATACGATATTTAGAACATAAAATATTGCTTGACATTATATATTTATTTGTTCCTCAGAAACGTGGAGTTCTGGAGCGTCTCAACGCCGGCGAAGTGTTGCTAGGTGATGGTGGTTACACTTTCGAATTAGAGAAGCGTGGATATGTTATGGCCGGTACATGGACACCCGAGGTTGTCTTGGAACATCCAGAAGCAGTAATACAACTCCATCGAGAGTTTTTGCGTGCAGGAAGTGACATCATGCAAGCCTTTACTTTCTATGCTAGCGATGATAAGCTTTCCTATGGAGGAAACGATATCGCCAGTAAGCATGGGGTGAGTCAATACATGTTTTCATGTTAGCAAATTCATCATACATCAACATAACTTTAATCAATTATTTACATTTAATATTTGAAAAGATCTTGTTAAAATAAAGTTTAAAATAGTTAAAACGCATTCTCACAGGGTGGAAACATCAACAGCAAGGCTTGTAAATTAGCTCGTGAAATAGCAGCGGAAGGTGATGCTCTTTTTCTGGGTGGAATAAGCCAGACACCCTCTTACCCAAGTGGTGTGGGCAAGGAGGCAACTAAGGCCATCCTGAGGAAGCAGACTGAAGTCTTTAAAGCTGAGAAGGTGGATTTTATTCTGTGTGAGGTAAGTGCAACATTATAGCCATTGTTGTTTATCGATTAATTCAGTTTATCGATCGACATTGTAATACAAGTATTGATTAATGTATTTTTAATATTACATTTCACTGCGATTTCTTTCAGTACTTTCAGCACGTGGAGGAGGCTGTGTGGGCGGCAGAGACAGCTAAAGAGACCGGTCTGCCGGTTGCTGTGACCCTGTGTATCGGGACGGATGGAGACCTCCACGGAGTGTCTACAGGGGAATGTGCCGTTCGGTTGGCGAAAGCGGGTGTAGACATTGTCGGCGTTAATTGCAACTTTGACCCCTTCATGAGTCTCAAGGCGATGAAGTTAATGAAGGACGCTTTAGATAAGGAAAACCTTAAGGTGAGTCGTCAGAGATTACGAATTGTCGACCAATCAAATATTTCAGATCACAACATGTTTGTTGAATCAAATGCATTTCTTTCTAACACGACTCTTTCAGCCTCACCTGATGGTGCAACCTCTAGCATTACTCACACCTGATGCCGGTAAACAAGGATTTATGGACCTCCCAGAGTTCCCCTTCGCTCTCGAATCCAGGACCTGCACCCGCTTCGACGTGGCGAGGTATGCTCGAGAGGCTTACGACATGGGGATCAGAATTATTGGTGGTTGTTGTGGATTTCAGCCGTATCATATAAGAGCGGTGAGATTGTTCGATACATAATTGATTAAATATATTAACAATCGTTCTTCGGGTGAATTGTTATTGTAATGAAAGAAGTTGCCTTCGTGTTCTTGATATTATTGACTCTGGTTCTGCATCAGGTTGCTGAAGAATTGTCTGCGGAACGTGGTGGTAAAATCCCAGCCGCGTGTGAGAAGCATCTACCGTGGGGTGGAGGACTTAAGATGCATACCAAGCCCTGGATACGAGCGCGGGCTCAGCGCAATTATTGGGAGAATTTGGAACCTGCCACGGGACGACCTCTTTCTGCTGCTCTATCCAAACCAGATTTTTGGGAAATTACTGCTGTGAGTATAATTAGCAGAAAGTTTAATCCGTAAAGTGCAAAGGATATTTTTAGTTATTTCGTTAAAAATTTTTTATAGAGTTTTTAAAATTAAAAACAATAAGATATATTTTATATTTGTATACATTTGATTTTGTTATAAATTCAGGGTGACGAACAATTGAAGTAAAAAGAACAAGCAACCACAGAAAAAGAAAGTCATGGTTATTAAATAAATCAATGAAAAGACTTCACTCAAATAGTATAAACATAACAATAATTTGTACTGTTTAAACTATTTATTATTATGTTACTTCTTTGGAAACGATTGACTTTACAATAAAATATTTGCTGATTCGAAAAGGTCTTTAATTCTTTAAATTATTTAACACAATTTATAATTGTAACAGGTGCTGCGCCACAGATTTATGATTGAAGGGGTAAAGGTATAAGGGCGCCATTCAACACAAAATGTGATATTGTCAACAAATTCAATATAAACTATTGCCAGCTTTATTTAACATTTGTAAATTAACGGTTTGCAAACTACTACATAGAAAAAGTTTTCTAAATACTAGTACTGTAACATTCTATCAAAATGCTGCAGTTACATTCAGTTTTTTAACAAAATAATAGCAAAAGATGGGATGTTCCGATAAGAGTTGGTGTCCCGATTAGAAGAACAAAATATGCACGAAAGTCCCGATATTTTAGGAAAACACTGGTTATGCAGTAAGTGACTGTGTGACTGCGAATAATATATATATCGATTTTGTTTGACTATAATTAAATAGTTATGCAGACACTTTTTGGCGCTATTTTACAAATACTGACATTTTTAATAAATTGTAAGTAAATTTATTTTATTAATAAATAAGGGACGCCCCTGATCACTATTGGTTAATCAATGTAGTTATGAATATAATAAAAAGTAAGTAGGTATATGACATATGATAATTAAAAAAAATGTTTCATTATTTCATAACTTTTACTGCTACAAAATATAAACTACCTAACAATCGCAATGTCAAAACTATGGTGCAAAGAAGGGGTCACGCTCAAAATTTTCACAATTAATCAAAATTCACAATTTATCTATTGAACGTTATATTTTTTATTGTCATAACTACAGGAACTTTTAAATTAGCAATTTTATATAAAAAGTAGCCATTGTGGAAAACTATTCTTCTGAATAAACTCTATTGAGCAATAATTGTTGAATTTTGGCCCTCCGACCTACACCATGAATTAAAATTTGCGTCTCTAAATGAAGTAAAACTCTATGAAATCTTGATAGACTTTTAAAACTTGACCTGTTAATAATTTTGCTGAAAATATGCATTAGTCGAGTAGCTAAATAGTTAGAGCGTCGAGCTAATAATTCGTAGGTCATAGGTTCGAATCCCATATTGACTATATATTAATATTTTTGTAATTATTTATTATTCATTTTTCAAGTATCAGAAACGAATGTGTTGGACGATTATAGACTATCGCTCCGCTTAAACACTAGAGGAGTAGTGAGAATTTTGTATGAGCATTTAAATACGGTTATATAAATTGCACTTTGTTTGGGGTAGACCTACACATTACATACTACTGTTTACATTCGTAATTATTTTGGTAAAATACTGAATAGAATATTTGCGAAGATATTTAAACATTTGTCATAAATACATTTGGTTTTTGAAAAATATTATTATATACACAATACAGTCTTTGAGTGTTTCATAATTACTATGGTAATATCTATAAGCAGGCCATCTTTAATAAACAAGCTTCCTTTTCATTGGTTGATTACAACTTATAATTGGAAATTAAAAACAATCAGATTGATAGAAATCGATATCTAAATATCATTGTTCCTTTTAGTCTATTTTACACCTATTCATGTATTGATTGCTACACAAAAACCAGTTAAAGTTAACTAGTAGAGTTCATAGACATTATATATCTATACTTATAGTTATATAGTGTAATGTCTATAGTAGAGTTATAATAGAATTATTATATAAAGTAAATATTTAAAGCTTTACAGCTATTAAAAAGTAATCAATATAAATGAATTTTGCTTTGTAGTTTACAGTAGTAGAGTAATTATATAATATTATTTCTGTTTAAATAATTCTATGATTAATTCTAATGAAATAATTCTATGATTACATGCAATATTTTTGTGATATTCCGTTTTTATCTAGTAATCACTAATTTTTTTGTTCTATTTATTCATGATAGTATTGGTAATCAATTTGAGTAAGAGAAGATACTAATGTAAAACCTTTAATGATAGAAATAATCTGATTACAGCAAAAAGTTTAAAAATGTGTCAAGTTACTCTGCAGATGAACACTCTTAAGCAAACCTTAAAATTATACTGACTACATTCATTTTGTACGTGCGTTAATTAAATTTTAATATTTCAAATGAAATTGGTGCCCACATATTTTTAAATTCATTTAAAAGGTATATTAATATATTTGACACGTTGAGGACTACACAATTTAATAATATGTATTTATCTGCTA
>JAUZNC010048823.1:0-15738 GCA_034780395.1 Vannuccia rotundouncinata | reverse complement strand
TTATCAGTGACTTCATCTGCGATTATTGTAAATACTGCATCTAGTATAGTGTGAAAGGTCTATCTTTGTTAGTCTATTTTAAAAAACGTTTTTATTACAAACATAAGACCAATTTATGCATACTGATAAATCTGTTATACGCACATACATGTGCAGGCATAATTTTTAATAAAGGACCACCGACCCCTTTGCCTGTATAGTTTTTATCGTTTAAATGACATTTTTTCTAAATTTAATTTAAAAAATAAAAAATTGAAGAAATGTAAAAGGGGGGAAGGGGGTCCGGACCCCCCCCCCCCTTTTGTATCCGCCAATGTTTTACATATATATAAGCGTATTTAAATAAAATGTGCACGCGTCCTATATAGAGTCCTATAATATATATATATGTCCTATATGAGTTAGCTATATAGAATTAGAAAAATAAACCAATTGTGTCTACTCTGTGCCGCAGTTGTCGGAACTAGGTTAAATTTATTTTAAATTTACATTGTTGGAGTCAACGCAGGGAATTTCTAAAAAAATGTATATTTCAGTTTAGCTAAATTGGTATTCGTTTATTCTTGCTGATATACAACAACGTTCCGACTTTGCACTACTTTCGTATTCTGTTCTTTATAGTCTTCACAATACTCTACTTTTATATTTATAAGGACTATGTAAAAAAGCGATTATACTGAATTCATAAAATTATGCATAATAGCGCATCTATTTATAGAATTTATAGTTAAACGAACTAAAAAATCAATATAACAAAATGAATTTATATAATGTACTTCGTCGAAGTCGGGACCAGGTGCAATATCTCTTTAATTGAGACAGTTATTCAATTAAAAGTAAAGCAATACATTATTTTTAAACAATGAAAGAAAAGTTAAAAATTACATAAATAATCGATTTTGATATACTTCCCGACAAGTACGCAAAATTTATTGAAGTTTGCGAAAAAATGTGTAAGAATAAACCGTATTTTACTTCGCCTTCAATATAAATAATAACTAATTTTACTTATGTATGTCTTGTGAACAAAATCAAGTGTTATATTTTGTTTCCATAAATATATTTATTTAACCATATAATATTTTAATTTACGTACGTCTTATGTCACGACAATATTTCGCGTCCCGACAATAGAGTTTTTTTAAACGTATGTGTGAAAGTGATTTTTAAAAGGGATGTGTGATAAAAACTAGAGTCAGAGTCTGCGTCATTTAGAGTAATTATTTAGAGTGGTTCCAAATTTTACTAGAAGAAAACAGATTCTTTTTCATCAGAATGGGCCGCTTCACCCACAAATATTTCCTGACCTCAACACCATAACGAAGAAAATCCAGGACAAGTCATTCATGTTTTATTCCTTTTGAACCAGAGCTTGAGAACAGTCTCCTTTCAAATAATTCTTCAGATGTGTCCACCTGCTCCAATGGAATGCAGTGTAACCAAAAACTCTGTATCAGTCAAGCAGTTATGGCAATGAACGACATTGATGAACTGATGGATAAAAGCATGGCTATGAAGATGAAAGCTATCTACAGAACGTCTGCGTAACTGTCGAAATAAGGGGAAAGTAAAGGAAATTGGTGGCATTCTGGTTGATTTGAAGGAGAGCAGATCTCAAATGATCATTGGAGAGTTTGGTGAAACTAGTGTTAGCTTAAGCCCCAATTCAATAGTTTATACTTGAATGAGAATATGATTTTGTCTGCTGATTCTCAACGAAGGCGATATACAGTGATGATATAAAACAACTTTCTTTGACTGTATAAATTGGAAACAGAAAATGAAGGTCAACTAGCTGACCTCAACTCGGTTGCCTACCAATTGTCAAGATCTGTGATAGAAGCATACTTAAGTTTGTTCTTCACCACAAGGCAAAGGCAATCACGAAAAAGTTCAAGGCAAGAATGATTGAAACAATTATTACAGTAATATATATTTCTTTTTTATTAATTCAGAATTTGATTAACACAACTTTGTTTTCAGTATATTATCAAGAGCTATAATTGTGTTTCTTCTATTACAGTACGCTTGATTTTTAACATGAGTTATACACTTAATTTTCTGTATATTAGCAGTTAATTGTCTACAAAATTATTAGAAAGTGTTTCTTTTATTATTCTTGATAATTCTATGCATAAGAAAGTTAGTTAGAAGTAGAACATTTCAAATTTGTAAATTACAATGCATTGATTTATAAAGTATTCTAATTTAAGCTTCGGATTAAAAGCGTAACAGATCCAAACCAAGTTTTAATATTATAATACAAGTTTTTAGCAAAATAGCATATCTAAAAAAATCCCAAAGTATGTATTTGTATGTTTGGATATCGCATAATATATTGTGTGAAAATACAAAAAATTTAATTTACACACGAAATAAGTAAATAGATAACAAAATAGGTAACTTGAAACAAAACATTATCAATATACTATAAAACAAATAAACAAAACAATTGAGTGAATAATTTGTAAAGAACAATGCACCATAAACACAGTATTTTAAAGAAAATATATATGCAACAGAACTCTTAATGAACAAATACAAAAGCAAATTATCCGAAAACTCCAAATAAACTCGTCAACAAATCATTTGTGTCTACTTTTCTTTGATCGAAGATTGTCGAATTAACGTCGCCAACTGTTTTTCAGAATGCATCTCAAAGATTTTCAGCATTTTTTTATCTTCCTCATTGCATTCCGACAGAACAAAACATTGGAACAAACCGTGCCGTTGTTGGTAACGTCCAACACAGCGGTAAAAGGCACCAGGAGTCAGTTGGGGATTGACGTCGTCCATATCGAAAAATATACAAGTCTGAACATGTTGGCCATCAACTAAATTGAACCGAAATCCTGGGACGCGTCCGAAAGGAACAACTTGTTCGGACAGTAGCCCAATGGTTTCGAAGTTGGCCAGAAGACGTCGTGGAAGGCGATTTGAAGTCTGCACGATTTTGTTTAAAGGAATGCTGAAGATGTGAGTTCCAAATGATTCTAATGAAGAGCTTAATTTTGCGAACATTTCAACCTTTTGTTCCTTGGGTTTTGGAGGGGCACTTTGATTTAGAGACAATAGCTTGGGTTTGTATGTGATATTTGTTGCTTTCGTATTCATTGCATTTGTCTGCTTCTGTGGTACTATCGAATTAATTGTTTTTGGCTGAATCTGTACTTTTGGGGGTTGAACATTGGAGGTTTGTCCTTGATTAAATATCGGATGACGAACACGCACGTTTTCGCATTCATTTGACTGCGATGGCCGCTTCGGGTTTTGGAACTGTTTGATCTGATTTGTCTCTAACGATAAAAATGTCTCTCTTGGAATGTGATCGGACTGATATTGGACAGGCGTCTCATCATACTTGGCTGAAACTGACGGAAACATTTGACCTGGATGAAATGAATTACTATCATTATTATCATTAACAGACATTGCATTGTTGTTGTAATTGCGTTGGTACTGAATAGGGTGCTGATTGGAGGTCATAGGACTGTCTAAGTAGTTAGCATTGGATTGAATTAATGAATTGTTTGGTCCATCAAATTGATAGTTGGGGTGGGAGATTTGTTCTTTTTGTAGATCAGACTGTTGCAGATGTTGTGAATATCGACCTGGATATTCGACTTTATTAGAGAATCGTCGGTCAATAAAATTGCCATTATTCCTGCCAAACATAGGTGACTGCTGCAGGTATTCTTGTTGCATAATAGTTCCATTGGGCCAATCTTGTTGGTTAACCAACCTTTCATTTTGGTTATGGTCTCCAGAAAATCGTTGAACTGGTTGTCTAAAACCTAATCCACTGTTGTCCTGGAAAGACATTTCGTTAGAAGGATATGGCGAATAGTTTACCGATTGAAGGGGTCTTGGATCTTGTGGCGTCCGGCCGTTAAATGGAAATCTACAATTGGCGTTGTATTGATTCATTGTAGTGCCGCCTGAAAATGATGAGTAAAGATAAACCAATATTAAATGTCTTTTAATATACGTAGAAATATTTGAAAATTCATTTAATCGTTTGTCTTTAATATTTTCAGATTTTTTCAAGTTCCATTCCACACCACTAAAATATTAGAATATAGGTATAACTTATTTAAAAAATTAAAATATGATATATTTTCATAAATTTTTTTCATCAACATCTACGCGCTATATAGAATATATAAGATATGTGCCTATATAATATTAAATATTAAGGTTGCTAAATTGTCGTGAGTAAAATTTTAAAATTTTAAAAATGTTGTGCTATCGTTAAATAAATATTTAAAACTGTATGAAACCATTGATGATACCAATTTGTAAACTCTTTGGAACAAATGGTTATTTAACAAGAGTTGTCTGTATAATTATTTACATACAAAATTGGGAATAGAAAATTAGTGATTTTTTTATTTTAGATTTAATGTCATCTATATCGTCTTAATGTTGTCATTTTACACACAAATAAGTTGATTATTTGAATATGTACTACATTCATATCAAGTTCTATTTAATCTGATAAAATTGATTTAATTTTTTTAAAAACAAAACCTGGACTATTCAGAAGTCAATTATTTTGTTCAAACCAACTCATAAATAAATTTTATTTTTTTAACCTCATGCATTTTACCTCTCCCTCTCCCTCTCATTTCAATTTATGTTACCACTTACCACTACTGCATAATAACTGAAAAATGTTGCTGTCACAACATATAGTAAATTAACAGAATAACTGATTTGAATAAATGTAGGTACAACAGATCT
Organism: Vannuccia rotundouncinata; assembly: GCA_034780395.1. Classification (NCBI taxonomy): domain Eukaryota; kingdom Metazoa; phylum Platyhelminthes; order Proseriata; family Coelogynoporidae; genus Vannuccia; species Vannuccia rotundouncinata. Next base: position 10,995 of record JAUZNC010048823.1, on the reverse strand, counting down.
CTAAATTTTGTTACCCATGGTACCACATTTCTTCCAAGATTATTTTCTAGTATTTTTCTAATATAATACTAACAATATGAAGCATTGTATTTTAAGATTATTTATTATTCTTTTCCCCTTAATTGATAATTTTCAAATACTTATTTACATTTTTATTGAACATGAGAACCTAGTTACAGTGGTATTAAACTATGAGATCTCGATTTAAAAAATTGTAAGGAAATTTGTATATTAAATACATAATGTACAGGTAAAGAGTTATAGTCTACAATATCACTGAAATGTACCTTATAGGGACCATCAAAAAAGTTCTTTATATCTGAAGTGTCTGAGTACTTTATAGTTGAGTACTTTAATCCAGGTATATTCAAAGGTATCACTATAAGTGTTTAAATAGGATTTTGGGTAGGACCATGTAAAAATGTTTGTTATACCCAAATGTATGTTATATCTGAGTACATAACAATGGGAATATACTGTATCTATCACATTTATTTATAATTTCATTTGTTTAATAGTCATAATCATTAATTAATGAAACAAGAGATTTAGTCTAAATAGTTTAATATAGTTAAATATATCAATTAATTTCTATATATTGACATTTATTTTAATAAATAAATATCTATTAGCCTGATTTTCATATACCTAGCCCAAATTTGGATAACTCTATATATTTGAATCATATATTTTGATGCACTGACACAGCTATAATAGAAAATACACATATTTTTAAAATATGTTTTTAAATAATTAAAAGCTTATTAAGACACTTTATAAAAATTTACGAGTGCTTTAGCAGAATATCAAGAAACATTCTTTCATCATTTATATGGTATGATAGTGTTTAGTTTGTAACTTGCATGCTGCGATTTGTGTGAGCTTCAAGAAATGACCCACTGACTGCTAACCATGTTTAAGTCCATGAATTCCTAATCAGGAAATTAATGATATAACAAATGTGTTGGGATTTTGTTGCTTAGTGTAAATTTTTGTAAATTAGTGGAATCATTATTAATAATACTTACTTATTATCTCCCAAATTAATAAATGAAAGTTTCAATTCAAAACTATACATAACTGAAATATCTCTACTTGGATAAATTCCTTTTATCTCCAGTAAGTAGAGGTTAAATTAAATGCATTCTGGAATATTAATATATTTAAGCAGAGCTCAAAATTAATGTAAAATAAATTACTGATAAACAGTAATATCCAGCTGCTAATCTTCTATACAATTTAGCAGAACCATAAAAAACAAAATTAAAGCTTATTAATAATTTAATTATATTTTTGGTCATAGGTGTGGTCATAATCAAAAAGAGTCCCTTCAGCTTATATTTCATGTAGCCAGAGCCTAGGAAGATATAATATCCATATACAATCTGGAATTTTTTATATTAATATAATAAAATAGAAGAGGCTCAAATATCTGGTATACAAAAGACATGGAATGCAGGCTATGGGGGCCCTGTACCTATGTATTTTAATAGCTAACCCAAATAATCCAAAACATCTGGGGGTAGTTTCTCATAATACACATAGGTGTAAGTCATAAACTTACCAGAGGGCACGTTTTTCGAAACTCTTGTAACTTATGTGTGGACTAAAAATAGCAACACCCTGGTAAATCACTACTTTTTAGACAAAAGAGTGTTTCTCAAAGCTATTGCACATTGCAGATATGTCATCTGGTGTTCTAAATATAGTATAAAGCTGGTAACTATTTACGAGTGGGTCTAAGCAGTCACAAGTGCTTTTCATATTTTAATTTTGTGTTAATCTTCCTGTCTATTTAACAAAAAAAGAGAAACACTTAATGGTTTATAATGTTTTATTTTCTTTTGAAGAATAACATAATAAATATAGTTTTAAAAAGCTGTTAAATTTAATTATAAAATATAGCCTAATTTCTAAAATAGCTCAAGATGAACTTTTCAGTTGTTCAGTTGTTTTGTTATTCCATTTATTAAGGTTTTCATTTTTATCAGTAATCTCAATGAATAAAATAGTTTTATTTATTGAGAATCCTTCACATTAATATATTTTTTATTAATATATATGTATACATTAATAAACTTTTTAAAAGTTGTTTAAATCTATTTTAAAATATCCTAATACTGTAATGTCAACTTAAAAATCAAGGCTATCTATATAGACATGCTACAAATTCATCTTATTAATTAAAAACAATCAAAAGCATATACTATATGATATGATATGTTCTATTTTAATAATTTTAAAGCACATTTATATAAGCCGAAATTTAAACAATCAAAGTACTTAACAAAGTAAGCTCATTATATATGAATATTTGTAGGTGTGAAGGCTTCCTTATTTCAGAGTATACAGTAGACAAGGTAAATATTTCGGACCAATAGGAAAAGCTACAGTTTAAGAGAGTACCAGAGTATTGAGAAACACTCTTTCACTATTTATATGGTAGGTATGATCATTTTAAGTTTGCAACTTGCATGCTGCAATTTGCATGAGCTTCAAGAAATGACCCCATGACTGCTAATTACCAATAAATTTTTAACCATGTTTAAGTCCATGAATTCCTAATCAAGAAAGTCTTCCCTAAAAATTTGTTTGGAAATGCTGAAGAAAGTGTGTCAAAAAATGAATGCTATGACCCCAGGATAAATTCCTATTAAAACAAAATATTTATAAATTGATTTTGTATATATTTATTATATTTAGGTAATATAAAATAAATAAGCATATTATATTAGGCTTATTATATTGTTTAAATATAAATTAAAATATAAATAAATATAAATATTTTTTATAATTATGGATTTAATTTTGTTATCCAGTATTACTTTAGTCTTAATATAATTCTCAAAGTCAGTTTAACTGTGTAAATTTTTACAAATAAAAGATTGGTATTAATTAACTATATCAACATCAAAAATTTGCAAATGAATCCTGAAAATATTTGTTAATACTTTAAAAACATTTTATTAAAACTAAGCATTATTTATTAAAATAAAAACAATTTATCATTCCAGGAAAAATTTTTAGATACGAAAAATTTAATGAGAATAATATGAGATATACAGATTAAGTTATGAGCAGAAAATAAAAAAAGGAAATATTTTTAATGATTAATATTATCCCTTAATATTTTAACCACGATAATTACTTTCAAATTTTATTTTAGAGCGTTAAATCTGCTTCATTTAATTAGTACATTAAAAGATACATAAAAATTCGATGTGTAAATAATATTTCAAAAAAAATTTTTACTCTGGTTTAAACACTATTTCAAAATTGTTAAAAAATGTTTGCTCTTGAAATGAAGATATTTTTTAATATTATTATTGGTCTGCCTATGTGTGTTACATAATTGGACGTTAATTTTTTTATTTAAATCATAGCTTTATCTTATTGTATTATATGTTGATATATGTTTATTTATAATACTTAAACAAAGGTATCCTAAATATAGATATCCTTTACGAATCTCTATACCTATCGAATTTAATATATTAGATTTTGTTTTGATCAGTTTTCCATGAAGGTACGATGTATTAAAAATTTAATAGTTGTAAATATAAATAATTATATAAAATTTTGCAAATTAATTAACTAAACATTATTCCTAAGTAACACAATTTTAATTAAATTCTGAAAATGTGTAACCATCGATATCGTGTTTATACAGAAATTGTATTATATATTTGATATTTAAGGTAAAAGGCGCCCTTAATCGAGGAATTTATGTGAATTACTTTCCAATATTCTAAAATGTTTTTCCCGTCTTAAACATAAGAAATTTTTTCACCGAATTTCCTTTTCAGTCTAGGTATTATACTGGTGACGTAGGATAATTAATATGAAAAACAATTTTCTATTTGGTTTCAAATATTTATATTAGCAGCAAATATATATGGTATTTCATAATATATGTATATATAGAAACTTTTTTCATAACAAATGCTCCAATTTATGTGCTTTATTTTTTAGTTCTGCGTGGGCAAGTGTGAATAATTTTTTATTCTGCAAATAAATGAATCGAACTATATACCATTTTTGGGAATATATGCAACCAGTACCATACCTAGAGTACGTAAACATATAGAAGCTCAGCACCAAGACGGTTGCTATGTTTTTATATGGTTACTTTTAGAAAAATGTGTAATTCGCAATAATTAAATACGACTGGTAAACAAAATAAATAAATATCATACATATTTTAACAAATATTTTTATTATAATAAACGACTAGAAATAATTTAATATCATAAAAAAACATCAATAATGTCCAACATTTCGTTTTAAAAAGTCCGCCGCCATATTGTTTGGTTACCTATGAGTTATCGTTTTTAATTATTTGAATATGGGAAAAAAATGTTATGCAGTGCCTATATGGATGTAATCATAGAAATGTGGCAACAATTGTGTTAAGTTTTCCAAAGATAATCTTCGATTCAATTGTTTTCCAAAAATAAATTGCTGTAAGTTCATGTGTTATGCTATCACAGTTATTAATACAATTTCAATAAAATTCTATAAACTTTGGTTTTATTCTGTTTTCATCTTTTTCATAATTTAAATATCTTTCAAAATTAATGTATTATAATTACTAATAGATTTATATATTTTCCAATATACAGGCCCCCTTAAAAGACAAATAGATAGTCAAATAATAGTCTAGTATAATAGGGATAATATTATAATATTATCTCTAAAAACATTTCTAGAATATATGACATTTAAACTAGGGACAACTTACAAGTACACCCGTTACAATGCTCACACTTTACCCACATTACATATTTAACTATTTATTTTCCTAACAGACCTGCAGTTACAAATTTAAATTACAATGCCAAAATTTTTCTTATTCATAAATAAATGATAGGTATTAAATTATTTTATTTTTAAATGAGTCTCAATTGTTATGCTTAAATTGTTCTTAGTTATTAGGGTTTATACAGTCCTGGATTATCCTTGTAATAATATCCTTGTAATCTGAGTAATAAAATGGTCCTAGCTGGATCATTCTGGAAATTTCCTGGAATTTTGAGTAATGTCCATGAAAAAAAAATGTTATTCCAAATTTTTACATTGTTCACATGTATTGCAGGCTGGATCCAGTGTGTCAAAATATGTCATTAATGCGATTTTGTAATGTGCTAAAATATTCTCACTTATGAATGGATGATTTTAAAATTTATTTATTTCCAACCAGTCTCTTATTTTTCTCACTTATAAATGGATTTTTAAATTATTTATTTTCAAACCATGTCCAGTTATTATGTCCAAAATTTTCTCACATGAATGGATTTTAAAATTATTTATTTTACTTTAGTTTTCAGAGACGTTATATTTCTCTATAATTATTTATTTTCTAGATATCATGGTGATGGTGAAAAAGTGTGATATGTCATCCGAAGCTATTGATACTGCAAGATTTTTGCATGAAGTCAACAATCTGTTAGATGTATTGAACTCATCAACCATTTTTTGTAGTTCTCAACCAAAGTTTTGATAGAGGCTTCCGGTTTATCTGCACTCGTCATTTCAACCAAGACTGTCTTCAGGTATTTACACAGTTTGGTTCATGTTATGGTTTAAGTGAATACGCTGATGAAATGATTTCATTTGTATGTCATGTATTAATAATATTAAAATATGGTAAAAAATGTGTTAGTAAGAGAATTGAAAAGTGCCAAAAATGTGTTAGCTCTTAGCATATAGTTCAATTACTTACATATATTATATATTAGCTAGTTTTATATATTATATATGCGTATGTTTATATTAATTGTTGAACTTTATTTAATTTATTATAGTTTATGTTGATAATATACACTTATTTAGCCATTTTTATATAATATACCTAGTATATTTAATTGTTGATTTTTATTTCAATTTCGATAAGTTTTGATATATATTTAACCATTTTAATACAATTGATCTGTATATAGCGAATTGATGTATATAGTATGTATTATTTACTATTTAAAAAATATTTTTATGTATATATTGTATATAGGTCTATATTAATAATTATCTGTTCATAATGTATAGCATGCATATTTATATTAGGTACATTATTTGAGTACATTTTAATCACCGATATCTAATGTATGGCTCATTTTATATTTTTATTAAATATACATACTACTCATACTACTAGTGCAATTTTTAAATTTTCCTACTTGCATTTTATATGAATTATTTATAGGTAGCTATAAATATTAAGCTAATTTTTTAACACAATATACAATAAAAATATATTATTAATTTTAGTGTAGTTGTTAATTTCCTTAGAGAATTGAGCCTCATTTACTTTATAACCAGTGCCATCTGTTTGTAATTGCAGCCATAACTCGATCTGGACAAGCCTACAAACTAAATTCATTTTATCGAATAAAATATATTATTGTAAATTACAAGTACTGAGATTCGCCATACCGCCCAAAATGTTTATTCGATTATATTATAGCCACTGAATTTTTTAAATAAATAGTCTTTTACACCTGCTCAAAGCGAAGAGGATCAGTTTGCAAACCATTATTAAATTTCAAGCTAATGTAAAATGCTAATGAAAACCCTATTATATAATATGAAAATGACGCTTGTCAAAAATTAGTTGAATTTTAATATAATGTAAACTTTTTAAAGAATTATCTCATATAACAAATACCAAATATGGTAATTCAAAAAAATACCATATGGAACTTATTCTATAATAAATAAAGCATATTATTAATAAAAAATATTACATTCAAAGAAAAGTACAAAATATAAATAATGGACGGATATCTGAATGATCACATAATAGATTAAGAAAATCCAACAATACAATGTGAAATATAAATAAAAAAACTCTTTCAGCAAGAAATTGAGTGTAAAAATTCAACAAAGTGGACGGACGGCTTGGACCTACCAAATATAGAACGACGTTCCAGTAATTAAACTATAAATCACAAAAGTTTAGTCGCATTAGTGTTTTCAGTAGTATCAAATGAGTAAGTTCAGACACAGCAAAGTTTAATCACACTATTCCGGTTAGCAGGAATCTACGGAGCCATCATTTTTTGTACAAACTCTTCGTATCGAATATTGCCGTCGTGGTCTACATCAGCTGCTTCTACAAGGGCCTCCATTTCTTCGTCAGTCAGTCGTTCGCCCATCTGAGTGAGAACATGGCGTACCTCAGCGGCTGGGATGAACCCGTTGCCATCCTTGTCGAACACCTGGAAGGCCTCGGTGATGTCCGCTTCGGAAAAGACTTCGTCCACTTTGCGACCAGCAAGAGTGCAAAAGTTCTCGAAGTTGAGCCCGTTGTAGGCGATGGTTCCGTCCGGATCAATTTCATCGATCATGTCCTATAAAAAGTAAGACAAAAAAGAAATTTTTGACAAATGAATAGATGGTGTAGAATGGCATTTCAAACATTTATCGATCTTTCTATTATAATTCAAATCACTGGATACGCTATGATAATCTATTACGTGCATATCTATGTAATTTGTGCGCGCATTTTATCAATTTTTTTAAGTTAAATCCTTTTTTACCTGAAGTTCTTGCTCCGATGGCATTAAGCCAAGTTTTCTCATTACCATGCCAATGTCCTTCACGTCAATTACATCTTTTTGTGTTTTGTCAAATAGCGCGAAGGCTTCTTTGAATTCGACCAATTGTTCCTCTGTTAATGGGGTAGCTGTCATTTCTGTAATAAAGGAAGAGAAACAACTTTTACACTATCAATATGAGCGAAAAACGTAACCAACACCAAATCATATCTTGTATTTAGCAATAATTGGAAATTTTTGAAATGATAAAAAAACTATATTTATTTCTTCGTTGTAAACACATTGTAAACTAAATAATTGAAAATAGAATTGCTACAGTAACGATTTGGCAATTTGCGACCATCATTACTGATAAGCCGACATTAACAAAATTTATAATTACATCTACACCCATAAATAATTTTTTGTATTTATTTAAATTTAGACAAATTTAACGATATCGAAACACAGTCAAATATATTCAAACTCCCTTAAATCTATGTAATCACTAATGGTTTTGCCATTATTTTATCGCAAACTTAGAAATACGAAATATTCTCTTAAGTTATATAATACAGCCAGCACTGCAGGTTAAGTTTACAAAAACATAAAATCAATTATTTAAGTAAGTAAGCAATTGATCAAAAAGTGGAAAAGTTTAGAACAATTCAATGTTATATTTCACGTCATATTATTGTTCCGAAGAATTTTCATAAATATATATTATACACAGACAATATAGTAGTTGGAATAATAATAATCATTAAATAGTATGTATGTATAGGTATGTATGTATTGTATATGCATTGCATAATATAGTATATTGTATCGTCACCAAAATCGCGAGATTACCGGAAGACCAATCAAAAAGAAGTCTTCAAACGCTGTACACATTGATAAGCGCACAGATAGGTCACAAATAAATTCAATAGACTAGCTAGGATCATGTATTAAGCTAATTTTATATATATATATATAGAAAATCACTTTCAATAAATGTGTGTTTCTGTGTGTTTCAAATCTAAAGTAACTAAGGGAGTATGGAGAAGGGGATGAGCAAATTGGCTAAATTGCGATAAAATGACAAAGCGAAATAGCGTAGACAAAAAGTCTATAAATAAAAATGTTAAAAAACAGAAAGAGCCTCAAATCGGATTAATCTGTTGTGTAAGAAGTCACAAGGCAGGAAGAATAAACAACCAAAAAATAAATAAATTCATAAGAGACTACATCAGTCGATCGATGAAGCATAATTGTATTGGCAACTGAAAAAAATAAAGAAAAAATAGGAAACTCAGTTTAGTATAGCATTAGGACTGGATTATAAGAGAGAGGAAAGAGGGTTACAATTAATCGAACTGAGAAGGTTCCAGATATCACAAGTGAATCAATTTATAACTGGCTTCAATTTCTGTTTGCATAATGAAAGAAGTGTCTGACAGTGTGGTTGTGTGAAAGAGGCAATGTATCAACACTGGTCACCTAGTTTGAGCTGAAGGTGTAAAAATGGGGGTCGGGAGGAGCACAGGGGGTCGTTAGGGGGCTGTTTCAACCCCACCCCGTTCATATCACAAGAGCCAATGGAGAGAGAGTGAGAGTGTGCACACTCACACGTGAAAGAGAAAAAAAAGTGGAGCTACAGTGATTGATCAGTTAGCAGTTTGGATTCGGTGTGTAGAGAAATGAAAGCCCAAAACACAGGATAAAATAAACATGCTAGGCGGCCTATCCATCACTTCTTCCTCGAGTTCTTGACGAGTGAGTCCATGTTGACGCTGTGGTCCAGCTTGATCCGTTCTGCCGGGACCGAGGTGTTGGCCAGCATGAGTCTTTTGAAATCCTCCACAACAGGGTCGTAGTCGGTCTCAAGCGCCTCCGGCAACTTCGGGGCGAAGATCTCGGCTGCAAGGGACGATACATGTGAAGGAGCACCATAATACCCACTTAGAACACGCGCGTGGGACACTCACCTATTTCTGTGTCGTTAAAACTGGGCAATCGTTTCTTCTTGTCTCGTTTCTTCTGGTCCGCTGGTGGAACGATCGCTGGCTTCACCGGTGTCAGACCTGCAACAGCCGCCGCATAACCCGTCGGTGGTGTCTTCCCGCTGGACGAAGCCTTTCCATTGCCCATGGGCGCGGCTGGGGCACCATTGCTGGCTGGTCGAGACTTCCCATTGACAGCGCGGGCCTGCCCGGTGTTGATGATGATGCGAGTGGTGCCGCCGTGCCGAGCGGGAACACCGTTGGTGAACGGACGGCCGTTGTTGTTGGCAGAGCGCGTCAGAGCGCCGTTGCTAGGAATACGCGTCTGCAGGCCATTGTTGCCAGGCAGCCGTTGGTTGATGGAGAGCGCTGACTGCTGGGTCAGAGTTCGTCTTGGGGTGACCTCCATCAGCGGGGTGGGCTTTACCTTCACCAGATCCGGCGTGGAGTGGACCTGATAGTTGTTGTTGGTGAACACCTTCCTGCCCGCGGTCTTCCTGCTTGACTCCACCACGGTCTTCACAGAGGACGGCTCCACCGTGGTCTTCACAGAGTACGGCTCCACCGTGGTCTTCACAAAGGACGGCTCCACCGTGGTCTTCACAGAGGACGGCTCCACCGTGGTCTTCACAGAGGACGACTCCACTTTCACAGAGGACGACTCCACCTTCACAGAGGACGACTCCACTTTCACAGAGGACGGCTTCACCGCGGTCTTCCTCCTCGAGTTGTTGTTCACGACGTCCTCCCTCCTCGGCCTCCCCGCCGGAACAACTCCATTCACAGCGGTCTTCTGCCGCGGCCTGTTCGGAGGCACGAAGGAGTCCTGCTGGGCGGAAGGTTCCCTCTCCACAGTGCCACAGTTGCTGTTGTTCACCTGACTGGGGTCTTCACTGCTCGCAGCTGCCGGCTCGTCCTCTTCATCAACAGGAGGAACCACCTCAAGCTCCTCGATCGCCGGCTTGGAGTTCTTCTTCCGGCGGAGCTTCTTCTTCTCCTTCTTGGCGACCTTCCGGGCCTCCCTCTTGTCCTCGTCCCCGTTGATGTAGGTGAGCAGGGTGTCCAGGTCCGCGGTGGGGCTCGGGGGCGCATCTCTCCGCTCCTCCGCCTTGTTCACCAGCGTCCGCTGACCCCCACAGCCACCGTCAGATACCTTCTCCCGCTCCTGACGACGCTGCTGCAGTTTGAGACGCATCTTCTCCCGCTTCTCGATGAAGTTGTGGCTGGGCGTGGGCACCTGACCGCCGCCACCGTGCCCGAACATCTCGCAGTAACAGCAGTCACAGAACTTGTTGTTGGGCCCGGAATCCTTGCCCCCGTCCACCCCACCGCCCGTGTGTTCCGAGTCTGAGTCCTCTCCGCTGTCTACTCGTGTGCAGCCTTCCCCTGAGAGAGAAGAGGAAAATGAAATAAACGGAACATTTTGTAAAAATCGATCTTTTTGCATTTCTATAGTGTTGTTGTTGGAAGAGCTTCGA
>JAUZNC010048790.1:0-13146 GCA_034780395.1 Vannuccia rotundouncinata | reverse complement strand
CGCCCTGTTATTGAATAAGTGTGTTGTTTCTAAACAGTGTATAGCGCCCTGTTATTGAATAAGTGTGTTGTTTCTAAACAGTGTATAGCGCCCTGTTATTGAATAAGTGTGTTGTTTCTAAGCAGTGTATAGCGCCCTGTTATTGAATAAGTGTGTTGTTTCTAAACAGTGTATAGCGCCCTGTTATGTTGAAACATTGATTTAGAAAAAAACATTTGAACTGATTAATTTTTCTTTATTTAATTTGTATGTTTGTCATACTTCGACTTTTCTGTCATAATAAAAATATATTTGGCGTATGGTTGGCAGGTACCAGTGGTCTCGGGGCGCGTGGTGGTAATTGCATCAGGGATTTGATGCAATCTTCCTCAAATGTCAGCTCAGTGTACAGCTCAAAATCAAGAGTATAGTTACCCATCCGTGTCACATAGAGAGTAAACCTTGATGTCAAATTTCGCCTTTTTCAAAGGTATATACTGACGAAACTTCCGGTGTCCTCTGTGTAGAACTTGTGACTTATGAATGACGAGGTCCCTAAAATAGCGTCACAATTGTTATATAGTTTTTATACAAAATAATTATAAAATATAACAATAATGTAATTTATAAATATGCTACATGAACTTACTGGTCAGGGCAGTATACGCTTTATAGCTTCTGTATCACTCCAACCTCTGCCATGTCCAGGACCACTAGGCCCGATAGGTACACGAGCAGCTCTTTCATTTGTAAATGTAGTAATTTGGTGGCACACGTTTTCCGTTAAAAAATGTCAATAAAATCAATGTCAACAAAAGATAAGTTGCTCATCAATTATCAGTGAAAGCCCAGGCGTTCCGAAAAAATCCGGAAGAGGAGTAGGTCACTGATCTGGTTGCTACGCTATTCTACATAGGTAGTTTACATCTAGCGCGTTTTCAGAGGCCCCCGAATATATTGTCAATATGAGTCATTACTTTGTACACTATTTACACTATCTACAGAGGAAAATAAATCATATTGAAGACATCTTACTAACAAATATATAAATCTAAATAAATAATTTCAAAACAATTATTATCTTTATTATTATCTTTAACAATTATTATCTTCATTATTATCTTAACAACAATTGTAAACTCTAAATTTCATGGAATTTCTTTACTCAAATCTGATTAGTCAAAACTTGTAATAAATGGTTTTCGGACATTTTCTAAAAAACTATTGGTCCAAAAAAAGCGAAATTTGAGATACGAATATATATTTTCATCCTCTATAACTGATTCCAATGTTGTTTTTTTCCTATTTATTATAGATTCCTAATAATTGCCGCGTATCAGCATATGATACACAAGTATCAGGCATATACTGTCTAGCGTATCATATGCTGATACGCCCGTAAAGAAAGGGTTAAATTGACAATTCAATTTCGTCAACGCTCTTAATTACTTTTATCTTTAGATTAAAAAATAAAACAATTTTATTATTTATTTATGCAATTGTCAAACATTTTATTGTAAAAAAACGAATTTCAGAGAATAGACATTGGTTTACTAAATTGTTTTATACATTATTAATATCGAATATAAATAGTGCTTATTTAATCAATTTAGTATAAAAAATTTTGCATTTAAACTATTGATAAATACAAAAGAAATAATCTAGGCAACAAAGAATTCTTTATTATTAGATGTACATCAAATTATAACTTAAATAATAAGATAAATATAAAATATATTGCTTAAATTGTTTTTAAATATTCCTCTTCTCATTTTGCAAATGACTAATATGAATGAAACATGGAATCTCATTTGGAAATTGCATAGATGTTACAATTTTCTAAATTCACAAGCCGTTGAAATACATAATTTATTCATTTTTGACATTTCTCTAATTACAAATAAATTGTTTCATCTATATAAACTTGTGTTTTCTTAAGAATTGTAAAGGATTTGGGAAAGTCCTGTGTGAAGATGCAATTATAATGGAATAAATAATTTTGGTGCATGATGTATACAAATGAAAATTTAGACAATTGGTTAATTCATTTTGCGTTTTGTAAAATAAATCCTGAAATTTCAATAATGTGAGTAGACTTGATTTTGAAATATAAACTATTCAATTAATTCACACGACAGTAATTTCATGAATTATAATCTGAAAATTAAATTACATATTAATTCATGAGCTTATCTTTTAGGTAAGAATTTTAATTATCAATATACATTTATTCAATTTTAATCATAGCTTTTAGTAATTTTAATTTGTCCGTATACAACTATTATGCAGAATCGAAATAATAAATAAATCAAAAATTTAACGTAACAGACAAATATCTAAATTAGATTGTGGATAACAACGAAATATATATATAAATGGAAAATGAGATAGATATATGTTTTCAAACAACGAAATAAACATTAACATTTACAGAAAATATAGAATATGAAAAAATGATAAATAATTATTGAGGATGATGACTTACTCGTTTTTTTTAATGAATCACTTAGAATTGAGAAATGAGTGTTGTCCAAGGAATGAGACTGAGGCAAAAGTTTTTTATTCTTAAATAATATCAAATTGCAGATTAACGAAAACGATTATCAAAAACGTGAAACTCCTTCATCGTTATTTTATTAAACTGAAAAAGAATTTGGTACAAATTATTTGTATAATAATCAATTTTGTTATATGTTTAAAATATATTTATATATATACCTATGTATTGTTTTAAAAAATCTGATTCAAATAATATGGATATTTATATAATGTTATGTTATGTAATATATTATATATATATTTATTGTATAATATTACTTATATGTAAACTATTTTCAAAAAATAAAAATTTTGGCATAGAATTTTTTTTTAATGGTAAATTAATGTAATAATTACACCAATCATTTAAATATATGTACTACATATTTAACAAAGAATAATTTGTATTTCATTATAAATCGGACGTCAGGTAGAGACAACAATAAAATGAATATGTTCATAATATATTTTTTAAACTGTGAAAAATTCCAACTCATTTATAGATCATATTTTTTTTAAAAAAGTGCATATCTTTGTTATATATTAGTTGTCTGTTGTCAATGTTTTAATAACAGTACGACAATATATGATCATTCGAAAATAAATTAATTTATTCTGCTACCAAATTGAGTAAGAAACGTAAACTCTTAAAATACGCCCTTTTCTCAAAATGACCTATATTTGCAGAATGATTTTCATCGGTCCCATTTTAATTTCGATTTATCTTCAAGTTTAATTTTTAGCTTACAATCTCTATCAAAGTTTATTTTTAGAAAAAATCTTTTGACTGAAACAAATGTTTTGATTAAATTAATTTTATTAAATATATCGAGAATATTTTCATTTTAGGTGTTTCATTTTATTTTTTATTTTTTATATGTATATAAAATTTTTTAAATAAATTAGGATTATAGAAATTGTCGTAATCAAATAAATTACCTTTTCAAAATCGTTCAAAAATGTGAGTTTTCGAAATCCTTTCACAATATTCTGAAATATTCATTTAAATCTATAATATACTTCAAATAATTAAATATATATGATTAAGTATTATTAATATGTGTAGCCTACTTTTTAAACAAATAGAAATTAATTGAAAAATATTAGGGACAAAAATTCTACAAAATGTACAGAGTAAAAAAAAGTTTTTAAAAGAAAAAAAGTTAAGCAAATGATACCTATAAATATTTATATTTCAAATATTTGCAAATAAAATAAATTTAACAAAGTAAATTAATTAATTTATCAATAACTTTTATTATACATACTTTACTGATTTAATAATTTATTCATTAATTTATAAAATAATGATTTTTAAATTATTTATAAAATAGTTATTTCGTTTTTATTTCATAAAAATCCAAAAAAATTCTTTATTCTAATTCAAAAAGTTTAACTTCCTAAACAATAAATATTAGCTATAATAATTAACTTCCAATAGCCAAATAGCTAATATAATAGTCAAAATCTATTCGTCAAGTAATTACCTAATAATGTATTTAATTCACAGAAAAATCAATAATTCTTTCTACATAGGAAAGTAATCACATTTGTAACTTCAGTATCTATTAAGTGATATTTAGATATTATAATCTGCTAAGATATTAAGTAACCTTTCAGTTGACGACAACTGCATTGTGTAACTTTTGTATAGGTATACGTGAGAATCGCTGCAGTTTATTGATTATTATAAGAGTATCACATTTATTAAAGAAATATAATATCTTACATAGATGCGATTCCTTGAGCAATCTATGACCTTGATTTATCTATGACCTATAATATGAATTATTATAAAGAGCTTGACTCCGTTGTCAACCTGATATATTTTTATATTTATAATCATGAAATGATGTTGTAATAATGTTGTAATATAAGCACGTTAATAATGTATTCGAAATAAATAAAATCTGAAAAGTAACGCACAATTAACGATCATTGTAGTTATAATTTAATCTTCTAACACCAATTTAATTGTTCTACATACCTCCTCGTGATGAATTGATTCTGACATGTAAGGTCTCCAAACAGATAACCAATTCATAACTCAATCTCATGGCATGGTTTGCAAACATTGAAAATTATTGTACTTAGACCTTACATTCCTCGTTTATTTCACGCTTTTTACGTATATGTTGAGGTCTGCATAGGCTACTAAACGACCATATTAATCTACATAAGGGTACTTATGTTCCGAAAACTGCAGACCGAATACTCGACAAACCTGTTTTGAAAAAAATAGTTGGAATTGTGCGTTACTCTTCGCTTTATTTGCTATACAAACATTCATAATTTGTCAAATAGGTCAAATCAACCCAAATTACAACAAAAATTAACTTACTCCTCCTCTGAATCTGATTCATTAGATTTTAACTGAGACAGTTTCTTCTTTTGTTCAATATCTCGCAAAACTTTGGGACGAACGTACGGCCACCAATCTTTTTTATTTTCTAAAATATAACATTTGGAAATATTAAAACTTTTAAAATGTGTTTAAAAATGAATTATCAGGAAAACTTAAGACTAATTACATAATAAATATTAATCGCTAAAAAACCGATTCAACTGTTAAAAATTCCCCAAGAATTATTTTAGAAATATTGTATTAATATGTATCTATTGATTTCGATATTTAAACGACATTGAATACAATTGTCGTTATTCAATTATCTACACAATGCAATAAAAATGAAATAATGCAACGAATATTCCTGATTCAATATTATTACAAATCTAATCCTTATAATTGATTTCGTTTTAATAACTTGAAAAAAGATGAAGATACTACAAAAAAACAAATTGTAATTTTTGATTACAATATAATCAATTAGATTAGTTTATAGGAATTTAATTAATTTTATGGAAATATATTTTAATACTAAAATAAAATTAAAATTTTGAATCCGAAAAATTTGTATTATAGCTGCTAAGAGAACGATTTGTTTAAATATGTTTAGTTCTTTCTAAAAATATATGTTTCAAAAATTATAATTAATTCTAATTTTCAAAATTTGAATAAAACCTTAGCTAACCATAGACTTCGCACTATACAACAAAAGATAGAATTGATAATATTATTTTTAAATTAGATTTAATATATTTGAAATTAGTAATTATATTATTTTCAATATACAGTAACACTTCCTATATTATAATAGTTATATTTACTGATATTAAATGTTATATTTAATGAAATTAATTATATATTTATTTTTAAATTTACATATTTACGCTCATTTATGTTAAATATATAGTTGGGACGGCACCAAAAACTCAGTAATTCTAAAAATATCCATTACGACATTTAATATTTCCTACCTATTTTTATCAAGGTAGTGATGGATTTTAATAATTTTAATAGCAAATAGTAATCGATACCAGACGGACACTTATGGATTTTTACCAGTACACTGAGGGGGAGGGGGGAGGGAGGCATCATTCCGTGGTCTTCCTAACATACTACTCATAGATATTTTTGGATAAAAAAATCAAGGATTCTTCTTTTTAATATATAAGGTATTCACTATATCCAGAAATAAATATTCGAATACGGATAATTAAAATGTTTTTGGCTAGCTGGAATATTATGTTGTTAAATTATTACAAAATCTGTTTGATATAATTTATAGCAAATTGTAGAATAAAGAGTTCATAAAGATCGCATAAATCATTGAAATTAGTTTGTTACCAATTATTGTTATTGTTAATAATATTATTACATTGTAATTCAATATATTTATTTTAAATTACTTTATCAATAAAGTTATTTTAGACTAAAAAACTCGTTGGTATTGATAATATAACCGATTTTATTGCAAGTGTCCCAGTGTGCTACATAGCCAACTCATAAAATAATATTCTAAAAAACGCATTTCTACGCAACTCTATGACAACTCGATCAGAGCGGGGTTATTCAAAACAATTTCTATAATATGTGGATAATATTTTTCCTATATGACATGTTAATATTAAGTTTGGTTTGAAATATGTTTCACAGTAAAATAATTTAACAGTATTTCAAATTAGTAACCTTTAAAAGAATCATTTTTTCTTGGGGGACCGAAAAAATTTGTTGGCCTGACATCTCGTTGTCGACTGAGTTCCTTTGGATCTCGAAGAATCTTCCGGCAAGCCAAATCATTTTTGATGTTCCGTTGTTGAAGAAGTGAAAGTGATGAATCTTGGTCATTGAGAGATTCCTTCCTTCTGTAAGAAAAATCACAACAAAGAAGATGTAACTCAAATTTCATTCATTGTTGGAGTGAGAATTGATTTTATTCTTCCGTACCGATAATGTTCAATAAATTTAATTAAATAGTTTATATTAAAAATTAATTAAAATCAAATCAATGAATACATATTAATTTATTTATCAATTCTTTTTAGCATAAAAGAGAAAAATAAATGAAGTCACCTTTCTATGAAAGACTGTGCAGAAAGTATTCCTCCACTAACAACACCGCAATCAGAAGGATTCTTTGTTGCTTTCTTCCGACGTTTCAAGGATTGTCCCCCTTCCAAGTATCGTAAATGCATATCATTGTCACCAAGTCTGTTCTCTGGTGAACTTGCTAACCATGTGTTATGAGGAAAAGTGTCAGAAATTTCATAACCGTAACTGGAATCAGAAGTCTCTTCTTGCCTCGAAGAGTGCTCCCACAAGAGATAACTAGAGGTCTGGAGCCGGGAGGTAGTTGGAGAAGCATTGTTTGACTGACGGAATCTTCTTTTCGCTGCATCGTCATTGACTCGGTCTGTAATTAGAGCTCTAGTATCTGGGGGCAAATCACAGATTCTCTGCAAACGTTGAGGCTGTGACTGAAATGTTTGAGAAAAGAGAAGAGATGCATCTCGTCTTTCGGCCTGTTCGATGATGTCTTCCTTTTCTAGATCTAAGGAATCATAAAGCTGCTCGAGGTCAGCTATTTCGTCATTTGGGTGGCATTGACTGCTTCGAATGGAGTCACCTTTTTTATCGGCTCGGAGTAGCGAAGCAGTAAGTCCAGGAAGGAGCCAATTTTCTCTATTATCACTTCGTTGTATGCTGCCAAAAAGACTGATGTAATGTGGTTGTAAAGAATTGTATTTTTTCGGAAGACTAGTGTATTGATTGTGTGGGTTAAAATTTTGTGGTCTATTATTCGGTAGGCTTAAATAAGCGTTTTGTTGGCGTTCTTCATTATGGTTCCGGTTGCTACTGACGTAGGGATGTTCTTCATTATGGTTCCGGTTGCTACTGACGTAGGGATGTTCTTCATTATGGTTCCGGTTGCTACTGACGTAGGGATGTTCTTCATCAGAGCATATTTGACTTCTCTTATGATAATTTAAACTTTCATGTCTTTTTACTTGCTTTTCTCTATGATATAAATCACCATGTTTCTTGGGTTTTTTTTGCTGTTGGTGTATAGAAGGTTGTTGATCGTTAAAAGTATACTTTTTATAATGATCTTGCGAAAAACTACTTGTAATACTGCTTGCTGGATAGGAAGGCGTAGAATAACTGGTATCTAATGAAATAAGGTGTGCCAATCTTGGTGACGCGGTACTATTGAATAAACTGATATTCGTATTTGTTGGTATTGATTCATATTTTCTTGAAGAATTGGAATTTTCATTGTCATTAGATAGGGTGACATCTCTTATTCCAGCATGAAAATTAGGTTGAATTTTTTCAATTGGATACACGATTTTTCCCTCTCTATTCACTTGGGGTTCAGGGAATATAATCGGTGGTTCTAATAATGACGATCTTAATAAACTATGTCTATTGGAGAATGAAACTTTTAGTGAAGAATGCGAAGATTCCTGCGATCCTCTATCCTCAGGAGCATTCGAACTTCGTTTAGATTCAGAACGCAGAAATCCTCTTCTGTCATTATCTCGCGAAGAATCACCACATTTTCTTAATAACGAATGCGGTCTAGCTAAAGATGAGTAATTTGCAAACCTTTGATCTTTTGGTATGGAATGAGTTACTTCAGTTGAGATCCTTCTGTAATCAGTATTGACTGGAAGGGTATCACATTTACTTGATTTTGTCCATGTATTAGCTTTTCTTAAAGAATCTATATTATTTGTATGTCTAGTAAGAGAAGAATGCTCTCCATACTCTATTTCTCCTGCATCGTTTACTTGGGGTTCCAAAAATATAATCGGGGGCTCCAGAAGTGAAGATCTCAGTAAACTATGTCTCATCAGAGGTCTTGAATGTTTGTTATCCGACATGTCACCAATAGGACTGTCTCTTGGTTCTGTCGATGCTGAAGGATGTGTTTTGCGACAATTAGTTCCTTGCCCAGTGTTAGTAAATTTACTACGATCACAATCAGAAAAATCTACTGGTGAATATCTAACAGTTTGAGTTATCGGTAGTATATGGGTGTATCGGTCCCATTTAGAAATATTCGAAGAATACTGTCGCTTAACTTCATTTTCAGTTGCCTCATTAATATTCTCGCTGCTGACTCCATCGATTGTTTTTATTTCGTGGTAAGAATCGACTGAATCAGAACTTGAAGAAATAATATCTTTGCTTTGTTTTACAGTGGGAACATCAGAAGAACCGTTTCTTGATTGATAATGATTGGAATTGACACCGTAGTGTAAGCTCACTGGAGGTAGATTAACTTTGTAACTTTTTGTTAAGGTAACCGGGTGTTTATTCTCGTGTTCCCGTTTTTCGGGGTCTAATTGTAGATTGGAACTAGTCGTTTCTTTCGCAGGTGGAGAATCAATTAGTTCTGATGAAAAGTTCACCGAAAATTGACATGGCAACATATGATTAGTAGGTGTAGTTTGAGTAAGAACTACTTCTTCTTTTAACTTCTCAGTTGGGATATCAGTTGAGTCAAGCGCGTCAATAGACCAAGCTGAAAGAGCATTCTGAAGCGTTTGAGACGATCCTTGCGATTGTTGAGTACACACCAAAGTATCGCTGCTTGACTCAGAAGCGAAACTATTTCTAGGAGATCCATTGATGAATAAGGACTCCTCGGAATATCCAATAGTGGGGGTTAATCGCAAACTGCTTGGTCGGTGCACAATAGACGGTCTCTCCACGTGTTTATTTGCTATCTCTTCAACATCCGTATCGGATGTGTCGGAACTATTTTCCAAATCTTCACACAAGTCGTACAATATTGTGACTTTGCATTTTGGTGATTGGGTGGCAGGTTGGTCCATATCGTTTGAATCTAGTGATATAGAATATCCATTTTCAATAGTTTCACTTGTAAGGTCCTTTTTTACTTCAGTAATTAGATCGTTCTGAAATATATTCTCGTCTTCCTCTATTACACTATCAGTAACAGATTTATTTTCAGTTAATTCGTTTGGATGAGTGATATTGATACGCTTTCTAGTATCAATGACTGGAATTACTTGATTTAACAGAAGTACATTGTTACTAATTGGATCAGTAGACCCACATACGGAGGCAACAGAACATTCCAACAATGATTTCCTGATTAAATCGATGAAGTTAGGATGGTCATAATGTCCTTCTGATTCTATTGATGTTGCTAGTTCCGTTTTACTAGCAGTTCTGTCAGTATTCAGATTAACTGTAGTAAATTGGTTAGAATCCAAGCTTGAAAGAAGAGGAGAGGTAAATCTATTAGAAAAAGGGCATCCGACGTCTGCATTACAAAACATTTGTCAGAAATATATACAACAAAAACTGAAGACTTCCTATAATGAGTTATAATATATATAAAGAGATACGCCTACAATTATGATTAACCTTTGCTAATATCACTTATAACAATTAATCAAGTTACAACGTGAGATATAAAATAAACAAGATACACATATTACATAGAAGTATTGTTATCAGATCTAATGTTAACTTTTACATTACGTTTTAAATAAGGGGGACCCAATATACATAAGGGGACCCTACACTAACTTTAGGTATACATACCAACGCATTATGTCAACGATAATTATTTTAAACGATTATTTTATATGATCTTGTGTAATCCAAAGTACACATGAAGTTAAAGCTGTGGCTAAAGTTAACATATTCTTCTTTAATCTTACTTATAGGTATAGTACCTATACTTGTCAACATTATAATAGAAAAACCATAGGACTATATGCGTATATTCGTTTACAATTTCCTGCCTAATGTAATGTAATATATTTACATAATCCAATTAACGTTGTGTTTCCTCTCTCATATATAAATAGCTTTTTTGTGTAAACATAGTCTCATATGTAACAAGTTCAATCATAATATATTAAGTATATAGTTTAATCGATTTCCATACAGAACTCTGCATTGATTGAGGTTAATTATTTGTTTGATCAAAGATAAAGCAATCAAAATATTCAAACATTAAATTTTAGATGTTGAAGATGTTTAGGCATGTATGTGTGTTTATTTTATTTTATTGTATTGTATAAGTATTGTGCAGTCGTATATAATTAGTTTCTCGTAAATTAAAAAGAAATAATGTTACTTTTTTCATTTTATACGACAACTTCTTGAAAACATCAATTAGTCAATTGGAGACATTTTTATTTAATCGCAATTATTATTAAATAATAAAGTTTGTAGATATTTCATTTTACTTAGAAAATAAACATAGTTTTAAAAATATAAAACAACTTTTTAAATTAGTCGTAAACATGAGTATTGGAAAATCTGTTATGAAAAGTTTTACAATATACAATTTTACAATAATCTGTTGTCTCTTTATAATAAAATATTTCAAAATTAAAATTTTAACGTATAAGAAATTATTATATTGATTTAATTGATTATTATATCATAAGTTTAAAAAAAATTATTGTCAGTTTGTGTTAGTGTTTAGTCAGTTAGTCATTAGGTAGTTTATTTCAGACATATTTTATAGTTAGATATTTGTAAAATAAATAAAAAGTAAGCCATACCTATATAATATAAAAATGTAAAATGTAAAATGTAAAATGTAAAATGTAAAATGTAAAATGTAAAATGTAAAATGTAATTACATTTTCATACAAAGTGAACATTAATGAATATACAATTAATAAAAATCAATATCTGACTCACCGCAGTATAAACAGTTTCTTAGTTAAACGTAAATTACTGTACGCAAAATTGATTAACACTATTTGACAATAGATCCATCAAAAATACTGAATCTAGAAATCTGCAGAAAGATTTGAACAGTCACACGGCATATGTAGTCTAAACGTGTTTGAGAAGACGCTTTGAATATATAACCTAACTATATATAGTGTGCTATTTCATTCTATATACTAGCAAGAGAAATAGGTATATAATATAAAACATACAGAGATAGCACACAGCTAGATAGTTGAGTTACCTGCGGTGGTATAGGTAGCTCCCTCACTGATATGTAAGCTTTTATTGTAACATTGTTCATTGGCTCTCGAAAGAATCGAATATTTTATTATAAGTTGATAAAATATAGCTCGACACTATATGTACATTGTTACACTTGTAAATATACATATTTTTCACATTATTCTTATTTTTATTTTATCAGACGCTTCCTGAACGCTTAAGCTATGTGAAGTAATTTCCTTCAATTCTTTTCAGTGATAAATAATTACATTTTAATTAATGATATAATTTATACAATTAAATTAACAAACCAAATGTAAATACAAATTGACAGTAACTAAACATGAAATTATACTCTTTTATATTTGTTTCACTATAATCATAACTTATAGATTACCCAACTGGGCGAATCCAGTGTCCCCAGGATAGCAAGTTTCCGAGGGACCTGGGGCTCCAGCAAAAGTTTTCCAATATTTTTGATAAATAAAATTATTTGAAGATCTATACAATAAGATACACTATCAATAAATATACACAATAAAATGTACGACTATTATATAATCATATTAAATATTATTAAATTATTCTAAATATTAATTTAGTTTATTTTATTTTTCTTTAGAATAATAGTCCTACATAAGGTTTTCCATATTTTTGATTAATCGAAGTCTTTTATTATTAAAAGCTCTATCTAACCCTAAAGTAATAGGTAGGACTTAGCTAGACGTATTCTGTTGAGCCGTGCTGCCCCATGTATATTCCGTTGCATCGGAGCATTATCTGGTAGCGTCCAGCGGCCATATCCTTGATCCTCATAGGCTCGCCATATTCAACATATACAATTGTGTTATATTAAATTTTTCGTTAAAAGTTTTATAACGCAGATAATTTTTGAATTTTGTTTTGATATTTACATTACTTCCAAAAAATATTTATATTCGTATTTGTGATTATTATATATTTATGTTTCTCCAAAGCAGGGATATAGGTACATGAATTATAATTTCAAACACCAAACTCTATAATAATAATAATAAGTGTTTATTAAGATAAAAATGGGAATCAGAGCATGGTAATTAGATGGTACAGAGGTTGAAAATATTAATAGATAGATTGAATGAAAAGATATAACTGGAGAGAATATGATAGTTATTGTATAGAATAATTATTGTATAGAATAATTATTGTATAGGATAATATTGTATAGGATAGTTATTGTATAACATCGTTATTGTACAGGATAGTTATTGTATAGGATAGTTATTGTATAACATCGTTATTGTACAGGATAGTTATTGATGGGATAGTTAAATATAGGATAGTTATTGTAT
>JAUZNC010048779.1:0-15751 GCA_034780395.1 Vannuccia rotundouncinata | reverse complement strand
ATTCTGTTATATTAAACACTACTGTTGTTCTTGTTAAATAAAGCCTTAATATCGGCTATGTTTTCTTTTTCATTACACACAGCTCATTTAGAAGTGATCAGAAATTACGATTAGTTAAACAACAATTTGCACTATCAGAGTCGACAATTGAAAGACAATAGCTTCTTATCCGGCAAATATTTATAAATTACTGTTTTATATTTATTTTGCAAAATTATTGGATTAAGAATATAATATTTAACATTTTTTTACCAACTGGTATAAAATCAACGGCATCACGTTTTCAAATTTGCTATATTTATTAATAATTTTTTAAATAAATACAACCATTGACTTATATATTATTTATCTAGACCGGCAAACTGATTAAAACGTCCAGAGCGCATTTAAATTATATGAAACTAATACCAATTATATACTTACGGTAGTAGTTTCATTTTAAAGATGGTTTTTAATAAATAAATATATATATATAAATAAATAAATAAATAAATAATAAAACTTTTTAGTAAATAAATGTTCAAAATTTATTTGACCTATAAATTATTTCTTTATATCACTCTTATTATAAAAGTATGTTTATGATTAAAATATGCACAAAATTTTAACCTTCAAGGACTGCACTACGTCATCACTCCTACTTCCCTTATACTACTGTTCGACTTAAATATGTAAAAATGTTTTTAATTATATCATTTATACATAGATTCCCATTATTGTATGTATGTAAAAAATAAAAATTGGTACTCGCTTATTATTATCATTATATTATATGCAAGGCAACATTTGCGAACATGAACATATTCTACCAAAATATATAAATTATTTATTAGTTTTTTTATAACTATTTCATTAGATAGAACAAAAAAAATACAGAAATATAATATTTGCACATTATTTATCTTCTAGTAAGTAAAATTATCAAGTTTAAACCGGAAATCTTGCCTCAATAAAAATATTGTTGAATTGCGTACCATCTACTTCATCTATAATTATAATTCAATCTATAATGTAATGTTATTAAATATTGTCGATCAACCTAATTAATAAATTATGCAAATATGTTTTAGATACAAGAATATTTACTCGAAAATTTATTTTATTTCTTGTCTTTACCTATATACTACTTTGAAGTAAACACGTTAGTGAAAGCCACCTTATTTGTCAAAGATATAACAAATGAGTTTGAAAAAATAATTGCAATAATAAGGCATTTTGGATAGGGTCGCCAAAGGTTCGATTGCAATTTGAACAAAATCTGCAATCCGCGAGTAAAATATTCGTTATTGTGATTTAGAGAGAGTATATCAGAATTATTAAAAATCGTCGGTCAGAGCGAGCAGGAGAGTCCTTTATACAGGAACTTTTGGAAATAGTCCAAAATAAGAATAATTGAATTTTCATCGTATAATAATATCCACTACAATTTTTAACTTAGTTTAAATATATTAAATGTAATTTCATTATCGGGTTATCGGGTGCGCAGGTTACGAAAACAAACGAAATTAATTTTTAACCAGCAAATTGTCGTTTTCTTAAGTCCTACAGGTGAGGGAGAACTTTTTCTTTATATGAGCGCTGTATTGTTGTGCTATATATATTAGATAGTAAAGTTTAAAGGGGCACAATAACGAAAATTTGAAAATTTGGGAGGCTTCAAATCCCCCGGGATAATTCGGTCACTATGAATTCATGAAGACATTTTAAATAAAATGAAGATATATTTTAGGGAAATCAAAATGAAGAACTGTTTCATCAATTTTTAATTCTTATTTATTACAAATACAGTCGGTGTGTGACTCAAAGAATTTATTGATTTTATTACTATGTTGAGCGTAATAATTATAAATCGTTTTTATTTACTAGGTATATAACGTTGCCTATATAATTCTCCTTACTGTGTTATTTAAAGTGATATACATATAATAGCTTCATAAAAATATATTGATAATAAAATATAACAAATAATTATAATTCAACATCCTATAGGGGTGCCCTCCAAATTTTTCATTTACGCTTGATTTCATTTTGGTTGTTTAACTTGTTCATCTCTATATCGATTGATTATTTGTAAAATTATTTGAACGACAGGTTTTAAAATTTATATAATATTAAATTATGCTTAGTAGTCTATAGTATTATCTATAGTATTGCTAAACACTCTTTGAATACAAAAACATTTAAATTCAAATAAAAAAGCGAGTTTCGGTTAATAACATTTTTTGTATTTATTTATACATTATCCGAATTTACTATTTTAACCATTCAGTTTATTTAAAATTATAAATTTTTCTACATTTCAAAATTTTATTAATATATTTTTATTATCGACCCAGTTATATTGAAAATAGAGAACGAATACTCGATAACAAAGAAGAAAACATTTTGAATAAGATATCAAATAAACTTGTAGTTAATTCTATTTTGAATATATCGTAGTAATCGGAAAATACAACTGCACATCAATATAATTATATTTAAAAAGTTCTTTATAGTACAGAACTAAAGATTATTCAAAAAGCAATCTATAAAAAGAATAAAAAAGGTAAAATATAGAGGGTAACTTTTGTGGAGAGCATGATTTGATAAAGGGACACATACAGTCATTGAGATTACAAAAATAGTAAAACAGAGCGATTGTATTTTATAATAATTAATCTGAAGGATAAAGATGATACACTAATATGGGTATAAAAGGAAAATAGACAAATATCCTACTTCTAATAAAAACATATACTTAAAAGTTCATCATTTCTTAAAAGATGTGAATCTCGTTTAAACTAAATCTACTAGACACAACATGGATATTATTTGATCCGACTTCTGAACAACTAAGCCAGCGTTAGAATCGACTCATGATGGATCCAAAGAACGCCGACACGATGGCCACAACGATTCCGGAGAAGGCTGTACCTGGTGAGGTGGACGAGGCGAACACTGGAGTGGAATGAAATACACCGAATGATTTAGATGACAGCGGGCTTGACAACGTTCATTTGTTTTTTATGTAATCATTCATTTTTAAATTGAAAATTATACCCTACAAAAAAACAGGAGTCTAATTTTCGTTGATTTTCAGATCATATCCAATAAATAGGAAACCAACTTTGCATTTTTTCATAGTATAAAATTTAGATAATTTCAGTGTTGCCACTCTCAATATAATAAAATTGGGTACGGGAAGCGGATGTGCAGAGCCTCCGAAAACGTTTACGAATTTTAAATACTATCTGGTTCCCTATAAACAATAGTCTACACTCATAGACTAGTTTTTTATTTGGTGATATAATTGCTTTTTGGATAACTAAGCTTAGATGCCCCGAAATCAAGTGTCTTCATTCATACTTCTCTATCAATGGCTTCACAACATTTGGTCCATTCCAGATGTTTCCAAAAATGACATTATTTCTGTCCACTACAAAATCTAGATGGTTACTGATGACCAGTCAATGCGCAATTAATAATGTCTAAACGATTTTTTTGTTAAATAACTTTTTAATTCGAGAATTGGGCTCCAGAATAGATGGATTCAAAACGCCGACACGATGGATTTCGATGTAGTTGTTTAAAACCTGAATAATTATGCGTCTCATCTAGATAGAGTAAACGTCGTGTATTGTAATCTATTTCTTGAAAAGTCTGATAATTAATACGTTAGGTGGTACTTCCCTTCAGTTCCTAATAGTGGCGACACTGTATCTAAGAAGAGGACTGAATTCGTTATTTTATCGCACGACACAAAGTTCCATACGTTTCGAGATCAAAAGCGGTCCTTTGTCCACCGATTTGGCTCCTAAAGGATGCGCGTCTTCCAGAGTGGACCTTCGCTTTCGACGTTTGGTGGTGGATTCACAGAGCCGGTTGCATTTGGCATGCGTCTCAACCGTGGGGTTACAGAGGTGGGTGTCACAATGCAGGTAGAGAGAACGGAATGCCTTGTCGTTCTGGGCGATTGAGACCGAACCGGAGAACTGGAATACCGGAAAACTGAAGGAGAACGCCGAGTTGTTGAGGGGTCGAAGGTCAGATTCCGGCCTCACTTTGCACCTTGATAATGAAGGAGGATCAGATATTGTGATATAGGATTTAGAGTGGTCATTAACTTACTTCTCTCTTATGATATACGATTTAGAGTGGTCATTAACTTACTTCTTTCTTGTGATATACGATTTAGAGTGGTCATTAACTTACATCTTTCTTGTGATATACGATTTAGAGTGGTCATTAACTTACTTCTTTCTTGTGATATACGATTTAGAGTGGTCATTAACTTACTTCTCTCTTATGATATGGGATTTTTGCGTCGAGGCACGGTTATTGTCCGGGGTCACCCAACAATTGTCCACAATCATGAGAACAGAAGCTAGTGGTTGTTTCATCTTGATCACCGCATACACAGTGTCCATGATCGAAACTTTGGCCGGCATTTTGAGCTCATCTCTGAACCGCGAATCTCGGTACATCGACAAGAGGATATTCTCCGGCTTAATTCCAACGATGGGCTTCTGGTCCCCGGTGGCTCCTATGGCGCCATCATCCACCTTGTTAGGCTTGGGTATGACACACATGACTAGGTAGGAGCGAGGAGCGGTCTCGTAAATGCCACCCGTGGCCTCCACTGCTCGTATCACTGTGTGCTCAATCATCATCGCCGAACTGTTGGCCTGAAAAGAATCCGTAGAGCATAAATCAAAAGGTGGCCCCAAATCGCTCTAAGTTTAGTGTAGCCTACAAGGTTTGGTTGGCAAGAGAAAAATATACAACGAAAACACGAAGAATCTTTTTAAATAATAATTTTACGATAATTTTGCTTCGATTATTTAATTTAACTATCTTTTGTAATAATTTCTTTGAAACCGTCTGGAAATGGGTACACTCGCTATGATAACAAAATCAATAATACGCACAAATTAGGCCAAACCAAATTAATTAAGCTTATATGTGAATTGAGGATGCTCAGTTGTAAATAGTAAGAGAATAAAATATCTAATAATGCGAAAAAATATAGACCCCAAATGCCTCCAAGTTCTGTTACAATATTATCACTTTGGAATACTACGTGCGAACGACAAATACACAAAAGTTCATACTTTAAATCTAGAGTTAGGATCAAAATAGAATTCTCACAAGAAGTATCCGTGATTCAGTGCTAATACCGAGGATTAAAACAAGACCACTGCCTAGAGAATCTTAAAGATGTGACATTCTACTCTTAATGTCATCAAAATTAGACAAATATCAGGAAATTTTATCGAAAGTCTTTAGAGCATTTACACTTCGTCTTCTTGCAAATAAAACTAGTTCAAATGATGTCAACAGTTATTCGAAATGGAAACAAGTTGAGCCCCGTTAGACCATTAATTAATATAATTTAAGATAACAATAGCAAATGTCACAAATATGATCCATTTATGGAGTGAGTGAGGTGAGGTGAGAGGAGGGATTTCTTTGCTGGTTGGTAACAGATTATTTTAACTCAAATATTATAAACCCGACAATGAAAAGCAGTATAAAGACAGTTTCTACACAGATAACACGCCTTACATGCACCCAAAAGGGGCTTCAAATATACACGACATCTGAGTAGCTGCACTAGAAGTAGAGATAATTTACTTACGGTATTTGATGGGTTACAACCCTCAAGGGGAATCAAAATGGAGACATGAGTGTTATTATCCACTTTAGTAGCTCCACAAGTGAGCATGTCGGCTCCATCGACACTCAACTTGGCTGACGTGAGACCAGGGTTATTGGATTTTTTGAAGGTCACTATAACTGAGTTATTGACTGAGCAATCTACAGTGGGTGTTGAGTCTGACGAGAGTTTTCAACAAGGAGTGGAGAGGTAGACAATGGTTATTTATAAAAGAGAGATAAAAGTGCACAATAATGTATAAGGACTGCATCATACCTATCACTGTTTTCGTTTTATTGATTGGGCCACACTCGATAAAGATGTCATTGCTGTGCTTGCATATTCCATTAGGATTGTTCCATCCCGACATCGCACACTCGTTGATAGTGGCGGCATTGGGGGGACATCTCAATCCACTCAAGGCTATCGGAGTTGTGGGGGGGGCGGCCTCGTAGTTCAAGTTGTTCATTATGGCCGTCGCATAGCTGAGCTCCACACTGAAGAGCATAATGATTTAAATGACAAGATTCACGCTGGTATCCTTTCGAGGATGCAACATTTAGTTACTTATAAAAATGACTAATGGAACAATTTCAAGCATTTTTCGACATATTATACAAATATTATAAATCAACAATTATGTTGAAATTTATATTTAAATAATTAAATTGAGTTTCAAACACATTTTAATATTGCACAATTAATGAAATGATTGTCAGACAAAATTGCAGAATTATTTCCGCACTTTTAAAATGTGTAAATAGGACCAATTGGGCCCTAGGCTAATGTCTTACTTGCATTGAATCATTTTGCAGATGGTGACAGCTTCCTGTTGTCCAAAGCCCAAACTACAGACTGTACCCCAGACACTGGACGGAGTCTGTCGTACTTCAAGCCGGCCACCACCCAAATGCGCGTATTTGGCACTCACAAGACGCACGTAGACATTGGAGTTGTTGCCTGATTGGTTCATAGATCAGTAATTTATATTAATACTATTCAATCAATGAAGATAGTAACGAATAACTGTTACACATTTTCGGTAATGTATAGAAACTTCAGAAATTAAAAGTATATAAAATCTGGATTAAAACATAATAAACTATATAATGCAATATCTCTATTTTCGCATTTAGATTTCATTCCAATTGACTTACAATTGACTTGAGGAATTTTGTCCAATTGGGGATCTCTGGTTGGTCCAGGACGTTTATTTCCCATACATACGATGTGAACCTTTCGATTGGGAGTGCAGTATTGCTTGCCGGGCAGATTGCCAGCTCCAAAACGCATTTCACAATTGGACAAGGTATAGGTGTTCGCCTTGTCACTACTTTGGACACGGCCAGTGCAGTTGATATCGGAGGCGATGAAATCTGCTCCGCCTGTTTTGACCGAGTTCAAAATAGCAAAACCATTCCCATCGCTATAATCGCACGGGAAATATAAGAAATATAACACACTATGTGTATAGTGAAGTATGTACTTAGTTGTAAAAATATGGTGAAGTGAATTTCTCCCGATCAACACAGAACTCTAAAACATTCCCCAATTGAAGCCTTATGGTTAAGATTTGTATTTAGCATATAACCAGTTAACAAAGCTGTTAAATTAGATGAACACACATCCGAAGGATGTTAGATATATGTTGTTAAAGTAAATAATACTCTTACTCATTTCTTTTTTTAGATCTTCATTGCTGGTTGGAAGATAAAAAATTATAGATAAAAATTTAAACACTGAGACATCTAAATTTATTAAAAGAATAAATTCATAAACTTACTAGCCAAGCATGTAGCACATGACATCAGCTTCAAGAACTCCAAATCCAATATCACAAACGGTACCCCAGATGTCATTAGCTGCTTTAATTTCAACAATACCATCATTCATAGGTGAATTATTATTAATATTAGAACCACTCACAAAACGAATATCGTTAATAGCAACCCCTGAAAATAATATAATAGTTATTAAACATTTAAAAAATAATTTAAGAAACTTTAGTCGATAGGTACTATTTAATTGAAACGAAATACCGCAAACGAAAATTGACGATTATTTTAACAGTAAAGAAGTAAAAAACGATTTTTTTAGTTTAATTTATTTAATTAATTTTTGGATTTTAAAAATTTTATGTCTCTTACAATCTTCGGCATTCTAATCTTCTACATTCTATGTTAAGTTAGATAGGAATTATAAAAGATAGAAAATATATTGTCTAAAAGACAAATATTTGTAACACATATCATCAACAAATATGTTGTTCCCTCTTTTTATTTATTTTTTATTTGAGAATATTTTGGTAAAAATTTTCTGTTGATATTTTCGTACTTCTAATTCCACTTCTATTTAAAATATCACAAAAATAATTAGTTGCAACATCACTGTTTATAATAAATGATAGATATAGGTAAAATATAAGTTTAGCTAATAATAAATACTTTTATTTACAATTCAAATACATTACAAATACTGGAAACAAATCCATATTTTAACATTATTTCTAGACACGAAGTTTAATTCAATCTTATGTTTTGTAGAATAATTCACTTTATAACCATGATGATATTTAGTTCTCTTGTTGATATGGAACCTCTCTTTTAAATATTTGTTATTATAGTTTATTCATAATATAACAGTCATAAAAGGAAAATCAAATAACAAATCTTACCTTCCACAAAGTGAAAATAACATACAACTGCAAAAATAACAGGGAAAATTCGACTAATCAACATTTTCTGAAAAAAATATAATACAACACATTTTTCAGAGTTACGATTAATTATATAAAGTATTCCCTTGAAGATTAATTCGAAATATGAAGATAAATCTGTATTTTCAGGTTATCCGACAATTTCAATTAAAAAACACCAATCAATTTTTTTAATCTATATTATTTCCGAAGGAATATAAATAAACTTTAAACATAATGAATAAACAAAAATATTAAATACTACATTGTACAAATAATTGTAATATAATATATTTTATAAAATTTTGATTAAATAATAAAGATAAATTAAATGAAAAACAAACAATCCACTTTATAACAATGTAAGTGTTAAATTATATATTTTATGTAATTCTTAGTTTTAGATATATGTATGCTAACTTTTTATATTTTAACTACAATTAATATAATACAATAATATAGTGTTGACAACTTTTATTTAATGCATACCCAAAATATCAATTAAATAATTATTTAGAAGTAATATCTTATTCAAACATATTCAAACAGATTCCTACATAAGAAATTATTGGGTTAAGGTTGAAAGATGATTAAAATTGATATTATGTACATACTAGTACAGGGTGTTCTGAACATAATATCATGTGTATAATAAATTGTAAATAATATCAATTTTAATATCGATAAAATATCAATAAAATATAATATATGAATCAAATATAATATAAAATATCAATATCAATAAAAGTCAAGCAAGATTTTTAAATTAAATACAAATAAAGTAGACAACAAACAAATAATTATTTTAGTTAAAAGAAGTTCTAAAGTTTATAATTCTGCTTCAAAGTGATGTCCATTTTTTTGTAATGCACTTTTGAAACCTTGGTGGTACCAACAAACAAACCTTTTAACACAAGTCATCATCAATTTCAGCTACAGAACTGTCTATGGATGTCCATAATTCTACAAGAGTTCGTGGTTTTCTACCTTACACTTTTTTCTTCAGCAATACCCATAAAAAATCATGAAGGCCATTCCATCAAACCTTTTGCACCAAAATATTTTGATTAAAAACTTCTTGGATATCAGACTAATGTGTATTAGTATGTAGGTGGATTGAATAAAGTACACCAAAGCATATTCCTGATATGCTCACTACTGCATTCTAGGTCTTAAAACTTCAGAAACTAGCTTTTCAATAATAAAATATTTTAGAACTTATAACATGGTTATAAAAGTGTGTGGTTGATGGCAAACTTCATAAATCAGCAACTAAAATACTGCATCATCAGGAAACATCAGAGATTAGAGACAAACAGAGCAATCAAAATTTATTATTGAATCCCAAATGATTGATTAAAGTGATGGAATGCATTCAATATTTGTGCCAACTAGGCCTGGCCTTACAAGGAAACAATGAAGATGATTCCAATTTAGTGAAAATTCTCAAACTTAGAGAAAGGATGATCCAGTTCTTTTGCAGTGGCTTAAGAAATCTGGAGACAAGTATTTATGTCATGACAAAAAGATTGAGAATTTTTCTGTTTCACAAATCCTCTCCAATATTGGTTCTGAATTCATTACCATAATTACAAATGAATACACAATCATCTTTAATAAAGAGCTACTGACTCTTTGTGTCCAATGGGTGGACAAAAACTTTTCAATTTATGAAGATCTTCTAGAATACATCATCTCCAAAAAACAGCAAAGGGTATTAAAGATTCACAATCAAACATAATCCAACAATTTTCTTTGAAAAACTGTTGTGGAGTGTTATGTTGGTGTCAGCAATTTGATTGGATGCAAGAACGATGTGGCAAAGAAAATTTAGGACATACAGCCAAAAGCTTTAACTACCCATTGATAAAAACATTTTCTGAGTTGGAATGTAAAAGACACAACTTCAAATATTGACAGACACAATGAATATGTCCAATGAGTGTCATTGATTAACCCTATCCATACCAGGCTTTATTGCCCTTCCACATACCAGAAGATTGGCCACCTTTCCCTTCTGAAAACAATGTTCCTATAGTGTCATGTGTATCAAGTTAGATTATATTGGAAAAATTGAAGAGAAATTTATTTTGAAGCAGTTAAATTGAAAAATTATATATTTATTTAAAAATTTCTAAAATATTTTTGTTCAAATTTTTTTGTTTTAAATTAAATTATTTTTCAAATCATTAGTAATTTTGATGTGGATTCATGTTTTTTTCAATTATATCTGCTTAATGATCCCAAAATATAAGCTATTCAGTGCTTTACATTTATATAATAGCCATATTTGTAAATTTGGGGTAATGGAACTATGTTGTTCACATTGGTCCATGAAATTCAATTATATGAAAAGTTCCTAGAGCCTACTAATTTCAAATTGTTCAATAAAAACGCCAGCAAAAATAGAAGAAGGGTCTGAATCGCCCTCCACCCCCCCCCCCCCCCTTCCCTCCGGTATGGATAGGTTAAGTATTCTCCCAAATGAGACAATTTAGTGTTGGTGAAATCTAAGCCAATATTAAGAAGGAATCTGTTAGTAACCTCTGAAATAGAGTACAACCATTTGGATGTCAATGTTTGAACCCAGAAGTCTTTGATGTCAGGTGCAGACAAATCTTTTTTTGGATTAGATCTTGGTCATCTTTTGTACATTCACACTGAAAATTTGTAAAGAAAAATCTCTGCAAGCTATACCAAAATGTCAGCATATGATGATCAACATATGCTGACAAGTTTTAATAAATCTATAAAGTGATGAATCTTTTCAGATATTTTTTATAATTAGTCACACACAGGAGTGCAGACTATGCTTCAAGTTCAACATTACACTACCCCATCAATGACTTGCTCCAATAAGATTTGAAATTGGAACAGGTACAGGAACATTCACTGAAATGCCACCTGACTATTACCACCAGATTTATTTTGAACCCATTGATACCACAGTATCATAAATTGATGATAATTTCAATCCACTCGTTTTCAATTCTCTTTATATGGAATTTTTACTTCTTGTCTCTCAGGTTCCTGACAACCACCAATAAGATAGAATTCATGAAAGCAAGTACTCAGATGATATTAATATTGAAACTTTGACAGTATAATTTGATATTTTCAAATTTGTGATGGGTGAGGAGGGCAAGTATAGTAAAATCATCTATCTAAAGAATATCCAGGAAAACATGAAACAATTGACAGTTGCAGAAAAATCAATCATTACTGAAGTATTAAAAGTATGCCAATTGCTCCTGACTAACCCTGTAACAACTGAAGAGAAAATATGTTCAATGTCTTGACATGGCTACATCCCAATATGTCCCAAAAACAATTCAATTATGTCTGTATGTTATACTGGCATAAAGAAGGACAAATATAACCATGAGAAGGATTTTGGATCAGTTTATTGCCTTTAATAATAATTGATACAAAAACTTTGATAGCTTATGTAAAAAACATTTGTATTAAGAATAAGGTGCCTTTAATTGCAAAGCATAGAATATATTGTATTAAATATATGTATTTAGACAAATGAACCAACTAAACTTTACTTTATCATGAAATTTATGTTTAGCTATACTTGGCTTTTGTTATAGTTAATATGCTAAGTTATGAAGTTATGATAATATCATTTGTAATACATTTTATAATGCTGTTTTTCTTCTTATATTTATAATGTAAAATATGTTTGTAAGATATGTCCTTCTTGAGAACATAATTATTACTGATTTATAATTATATATATATATATATTCCTACCGTCATTTAAGGATTATAAATAAATCCAGGGACATTTTCTGTAATCTAAGTCTAAGTTGAGAGTATTGCAGGATAGTAAATTGTATCATTGTGTTTGCATTACTTATTTAAATAACAGTCCCCATTTAGATTATATGTATAATGGCAACTGACCTCATTGTGGGAATTGACCATTGTGTGTACCATATTGGGCATATTTTACCAATCTGAGCTTATTGCTAATAATAATATGTGCTGCACAAATTACCAATTGATTTGAAAAAATTGTTAATCATTTTTAAACAAATGTATATAAAAATCTAAATTATATACAATCACTTTAATAAAATAAAATATTTAATACTAATTATTATTTTTAATAGAATTATTATTTTTCAATTCAATATAAAGCAGTCAAATTGACAACAGAAATGTGTAAATTATTTAATAAAATTAATTGAATAAAAGAAAGTAAAACAAAATATGAATTTTAGTTATTATTTGTAATAGAATTATTATTTTTCAATTGAACATAAAGCAGTAAAATTCATAAAAATATATGTAAATCATTGCACTAATTGCAGATTGTTAATTTGTGCAGCACATATTAGTAATAAGCACAGTATTAAGATTAGTAAAATGTGCCCAACACCACCACTATTAAAATCACAGCCCACATTTTGTATAGGGGATTGACACCATTACATGGGAGGGAGTGTTATTTTATGATCAATGAAACCATTAAAGGCTTGCCTTATAATATATGTATTAATTATAATTGCAAATGTTTAGAATTTAAAATGACTTATCCCTAATAATAAATAAGGAAATTATTTATTATTATCTTGTGATCTTCTTTTTATGTTTTCTATGAATAATATTTAATTATATAGACAAACAGTCCAAATATAATTTTGCTGTATGAATGTTTCATTATATTGAACCCAAGTTATAAGGCAACTATATTGTATTGTTTCTGTGATCTAACAAACATAATCATATCATGTAACTAATAAAATTAAAATTTGATTTTTGTCTTATTGGAACTCCAGATAATTAGAAAAAAATGTCTGTATTTTACCTTTTCAGCTTAGGTGGAGTAGACTGTATTATATATATTCAATGAACAAACTACTTACATTTTTAAGATCATCTATCATTATTCTGTATACATATTTCATTTAATAATATAAATATATTATATTCTCATCATTATATATTAAGAAACTTGATATTTAAGAATGCATTCCAGAATAAATATATTAACATATTTCTTAAATTCTTGAAACAGTGAATTTTCTTAAGTGTTTTATATTATTATAGATTTTATGATTAATAATATAGCATTATGGATTTATGAACAACAATAACAGATTTAAAACTTTCATTTTTTTAAACAGGTATTCACGTTTTCTTTATGGTCTTCAGGGACAGAAAAGTTACTTCTCCAAATGGCTATATAAATTCAAAAGTGTTAGTATGCTTATTGTGTCCTAATTGGTTTATTTTTTGGGGTCATTTATAATAGCAGCTAATAATATGGTTCAATTAGCCTCCTATGCTGATTTATTTATAATATGAACACCATTTGACCTAGTATATATACCTGAATACAATTCAATATAATTGGTTATATGAGATTTATATATGTTTATTGTATTTCTGATTGGATATTCTTCAAAATTACTATAACTAGGCATACAATTATATAGGTAAAATTGTACTATAAAATTATATTATACTAAAATTAAAATATCCTTCTATTATAAAAAAAAGTGAATATATTATATATTATAAGTAGGTACCTATAGGTATATTGTACTTTCATGTAATTATTATATGTTTGTTAATTATTAGAATTTGTATTTTCATTGTCTGCTAAATAGACAATGTTATCAACAAATATTATATTTGTAGTGAAGGCTCTTATAATATATATAATAGTATACAAATATATTATGTATATAAAATATGTATATTTATATTTAAAAATCAAAATTGAAATACAATAAGCTATATAAAGATGTATGACTCAAATTTACCTAATCTCTGTATATATAACTTTTCGTTATTGAAATTTGATAATATTATGCAACTAATCTAAATAACAGCTGCATTTCTAGCTGTGTTGTGTATATACATAATTGTGATTTTCAGTTCAGTTTCAATTTCACAGACTGTTGACTTTTATGAACAATATTTTCGAGAAGTTTAAAATGAAGTAAATGAAAAATTTTGTAAAAATCAATCTTTTTGTATTACTATAGGGTGTTGTTAAAAGAGCTCTGATGCATGAATGGTGCTGGTATATGTGATATAAGTATAATTGAATAAGTGATAATCTGGCTTTGCACTTATAACCTAAATCACTATAACACAAAGGAAAATCAATCTAAGTTTTTAAAGTTTGATTTGTTGAAATTTGATCATATATAATTTTGTTGTAATGCTTTGACATTTAGTTCCAAAGTAGTGCAAAAATTGATAATACAATTTGAGAGATGCAGTCACATATTCACTCCCTGCACAGGACATTTGAGCTCCATTGAGATCATTGGTAAAAATTTTCAACCAAAATAGAAAAATGAAATGACATGAAGCCTATTATCTATCCCAGGAAAAACCTTATTCCATTATTCCATTGAATCCTGATCACTAGAATCTAATGAAGACATAGCTATATAAGTATATAAATAAGTAGTATAAGATATATGCTACTATATAAAATTGTACAATAAGGAATACTTATACAATAATAAAACACTAAAATACTAAATAGAATATCTATATAATAATATATATATATATCATATATATATAGAATAGTATTGATAGTATATTAGAAATAGTTGGTATAAATATAGTATAAAATTGTAATATATAATTCAATGGAAACCAGTAGGTGAGTATAAAATCATGTTGAAAACATGAGCAATTCCTAAATGAAATTATTCAGTGATATGGTTATACCAACTTATAATTTTACCTGTTTTTCATTAGCCAATCAAAACCTCTCAGTGTGTCTCTCTGCTTCTTCCTATGAAAACTATTTTTAGAAACTCATTCATTTATATGTTAAATATGAAAATAGGAATGTTTGCTATCCCTGACAGGTGAAGTAACCTTTATTTTGTAGCAAACATTGCTACTCCTGTTGGGAAGAGGTTAAAACTGATAGGTGGGAAACATTTAATTCCAAATGGTTATATAATTATATTGGCAATCTTTAAGAATCAGGCCATAAATTGAATTATTTTATGGAATTATGGTAAATATATGCAGAAAAATTAAAAAAAATTGCAAGAATAAAATGTTTACTGATTCATAGCAATTTATATAGTGCTTTGTAATTATTTAAAATATTTTAATATTTAGTTTTTATTTAGAGGATAACATTTTTAATATATATTTTAATTGGATATCTATGTCATTATTATTCCAAATAATTTATGTTAACATTTTTGGTATATATTATTAGGTATGTTTATTTTTTTATAAGAAATTTAGTTTTACTGCATGTTAAAGCACAAGCATTCCCCCTTTCCTTTAATACCTTCTTAATTTTTGTATAGCTATAAGATACTTCTATTAACCATTTGTACCCGTGTGGCAAGACAGTCTTGCCATGAGAAAATGTTCACCCCCCAACGGGTGGCAAGACTGTCTTGCCATGACAATTATAC
>JAUZNC010048767.1:7033-35639 GCA_034780395.1 Vannuccia rotundouncinata | reverse complement strand
CACAATTTTCACTAAATATGTACACTAACTTATAAAATTCAAATATATAAAAATATAAATATGCAGACCCCACATCTGCCGTTATTGTGTCTCCACTTATTTTCCCTCCATTATCCACTTTGACTGTATTCATACATTTATTGTGGTAAAATTTAAAAATAATAATAAATTAAAATGTCGCATGACTTCAAAAATGTGAACATAATTCGAACATTTAGAATATTTTTTTTAAATCCTCGCTTTCCCAATTTCATTTAAAATATTCGTAAAAATCTTATTAAGAGTTTTTTGTATAATAAAATATAATTTGAATTTCCATCGATGATTTTATAACTAAATAATTAGTATTTGGACAAGTTTATCGATTTAAATTAGAAGAATCATTTTGTTTGTTGCTCAAAAAATTCATATGCAGATCTATTGGAATAATTTATTTAATTTTAAAGCATTAATTATAAAATATAAAAGTTTTATTTAGAACAACAACTGGGAAGATCTTTTAAGACCTTACAAGCAGCACTAGTTTCAGTACAAGTATTTCTTCTGGAAGATGATGAGAAGAATGCATTATAAGTGTTTAAAATTTTAAAATATGAAATTTCAAGTTTAGTCATGTTTAGAATATAGAGCTAGATATAGTATATATCAAAATATGATAAAGAATAATCATGAATCAATCAAAGTGGTGATGACACAGCTTTGAAACATTGATAAATATATTACAAAAGGAAGGAATTCCATTAGTCGTTCCTTGCGTGCCTAAACTTCAAGTAACGGGAGAATTTTCCTTCTATGGGTGTTACATTAAAAAAATCGATTATGTTTAGTGTATAAAATGACAAAATTAAAACAACGATTGATATACTTGATGTTTACAAAATAAAAAGAAAGTCAGGGCTATCTAGGATGCAAATCTAGTGTTGAAGAAGAATATAACTTCTACATTTTAAGCAACTGATACAATTATGCTCAAATATTTATAAAGAAAATCCGGCGAATTAATTAAAAAAACTTTATAAGATGGCAAAGAGTTTACCTCATTTACTACTTCAGCATACTCATGTATACGTTCAACAGCCACAACGTAGTTCTCCATGTCACAACTCATTCTGACCATGTAGTTGAGAGCCCCCGTTATCTGAAGTGAATAAGACACGGACAAACCGGCCAGCCCGCCTCCAATTGTGTCACGGTAGACGACGGCAAACACCGCGGCCAACAGGATCACTATGTTTCCGATATTCTCCAGGGTTATCCCAAGCCAGCGATAGGACACAATGTTTGGGTACCACGCCATTTGGTTTTCGTCCACAAGGCGGTCGGATTTCTCTATTTTGAGAAGTGGAGAATAGTTTAGTTAGAGTTTTATGGACTTGGAAGCAAGTTTCGAAGCTGTACCAGTAAATATTCCACTCTTTTTGTAGGCTCGAATGGACGTCGCTCCGACAATTGTCTCCTGATAATGAGAGTAGATAGGGGAGCGTTTTACAGAGTCGATTCGCTTGAGTTGTCGACTGGTGTTGATGTAGAACCGCTGCGCGAAGTAGTAGAAGCCGAGGAGAGGAACGAGAGCTATCAGGAAGAAGGGCGAGGCGATGCTGATGACGATTAGAGCTCCCAAAACCGAGGCAAAGGTTGCCAGCCAGATGCGAAAGGTGATGGGTATGTTGATGTCTATTGTATCGATGTCCTTAGAGAAGCTGTCCAGAGAACATTGAAATGACAGTGAATTTATTTTAGTATTTTGTTGTTAAGGAA
Source organism: Vannuccia rotundouncinata (assembly GCA_034780395.1). NCBI lineage: Eukaryota > Metazoa > Platyhelminthes > Proseriata > Coelogynoporidae > Vannuccia > Vannuccia rotundouncinata. Next base: position 33,881 of record JAUZNC010048767.1, on the reverse strand, counting down.
TTTAACATGGTCATACCGATTAACGATTCTGCCCTGAGGAGTTGTGTCAAAAAACGAGCTCGGAGCTCGCAAAATATTGTTGAGGATCAATTTGTGAAGGATTCTAGACGATTGATTAGTGCCGTAGGCTAGAAAGAAGTTTTCCATGAGAATGAAGATGGCTGAAAGTGATCCGAAACATTGCGCGATATTAAAGTGAAATGTCGCAATTAATTCTTAATCTATTGATTATAATAAGCTTGATAGAGATTTTGCAAATAATGAAATCCAGAAATATTTTGTGGCAAACCCTGTCATAAGAAACTAATGAAACAAGTTTTTCTTTTTTATTATAATTTAATGATCCTTAAAAATATGCATCTCTTGGTTCTCTTTTGGGTAATTTTGTAACAATAAATTAGAGGATTAGTCGGGGAATTTTGAAGATAGTTTTGGGAGAACACATGAAGCTATAAGCACCTTGACCGGCGCCCAACAATCCGTAAATCCCAAGGAAGAAGTCTCGACTGGCTGCCTGCTCTTCGGTGGTGTTGCCCAACGGGGACTCGGTCCAGACACTCAGCCAGGTGTTGGTTCCTACTTGGCAGGCCATGTACACTCCGTAGGAGACGACTGTGGCCAGAACTATCATGAAACCGGTGGACCGTAGGTAGGAGATGAATACTCCAATCTTCACCTGTTGGAGAGTGGAGCAGATAATTTGAGATTGGTGAAAAGAGACAAATTTGAATTCTTATAATGAGAGGATTAAATTGTTAAAACCCCAAATTTAACAATTCCCATCGACAAAGAATGGCTTCACTTACACTGCCAGTTTCAGTGACTTCTTCTTGGATCAACTTCTTCTTCTGCTGCTGGGCTGCTGCCTCTATCTCTTCCTTGGCAGTGCTGAATCGTCGGCCGTGTCGAGATCGTGAACGTGAACGTGAACGAGATCTGGCCCTCTTGCCTCCAGCACCGTCGCTAATCATTGAGGCGTCGCTCATTTCGTCACCCGACAACACGGAGATGGTGCGTCGGAGCGACTGCTTAAGGGCTTGAGCTGACAGGAGAGGGGTCAGGGTATTATTCACTCGTTTTAAATGTTGGTATAAATTTGTGAACATTTCCTAAAACTGAGAATTATACACCGAATAATCTACCCACCAAAAGGGATCGAATAGCAGAAAGAGAGCGTTAGATAAATTATATCTTATTACGTTTAAAAATTGTATCCACTTAAAACTTAAACGGTTGGGTCTATAAATAAAAAGTTATTTGTATTTGAAATTAATTAATCACACAACAAACATCTCTAAATATTTCGATGAGGGCTGTTATTCATTTAAATGTTTATTTGTCATTTTTATAAAAAGATTCCAACACAAATAATAATAATTTGATTTTACGTGTTCCATTAATGTGTAACTTTTAATAACTTTTATAACTTTGATGTTCAACATTTGAATGTATGTTTTAATAAAACTACTTTACAAAATAAGATTTGATAAAATTGAGGCATATTTCGAGGATATATTCATAATTATAAAAGTAAATGGTGACAATTAACTCCAAAATAATTTATTATGATTGCTTTCAGGTGCTACTTTAATCGGGTATGTATAAGGGGGCGATTGGTCCCCACAATATATTTATCATCACAGAGAGAACAAGACAACTCATAAACAAAATTGTTCTTCATGCAGTGTACAATTTTTCGTTTGGCATGCTGATGGTGTTAATGCATATTTGATGAGAATGTCTTTGACTTTAACTCCTGGTTGAAAAACCGGTAGGATATTGTTGTCTGAGTTGTGTATCACACAGCGTACCTCTCTACAATGTTCATTTGAGATGAAGGCCAGTTTCAATGTAGAACTCTTTAGGAATCTATCTTTGAAGTAAATATTAAAAAAATCTTTACAATAGTCTTTCAAAGTGAATTTAAAGATACATATTAATATAAGACAAAGCTATTCACCGATAAATATATAAATTTGACTAAACTCTAAAAGAAATTGCAGTAATAAAAAAATATAAATTTCAACTTAAAATGTTATGTAGCAGTGAATGAAAAATCATCTTAAACAAAGAAAGTGTATAAAGTATAACCAGAAATCTACTCAAAAGTTATAGTTTGCATATCTATTGTAAAAATAAGAATTCACCCTCTAAACATTCACACTATACCACATTTTGAGTATTATAATTCTACATATTACCATAAAAGCTCTACCAGTAAAAGCCAACACCTGCTTATCACAAAAACTTTAATAACAATGTCTCACAGTTACCGCTTTCTTCAAAACTGCTTTCTTTCACAGATTGTGGAACATCTTTGGAGGTTTTGGGAACAAGTTTATAAGAATATTTAGTTGTTTAAGATTGGCTAACCTGCGATTATACAGTCTGGAAGAAGTCATCAAGACATCAAAAATACTCAAAATATGTTTGTCAAAATTAAATATTTGTAGTTAAAAACTTGACATTAAATGAAGAAAAAGTAAAAATATTAAATTAGGAAATTAAAACGGTTTTCAGTGAAAAACATGCAAATCTTTATTATTTCCTTTATACAGTATTAATACACATTTACTAATTTGTATAGTTTAAAGAGAACTTTTTAAATCTATCTACCTTCCGCATCTTCGTCTTCAGAGTCTTCGTCGTTGTCTTCTTCTTCCAAATAAGTTCGTATGAATTCAGCAAAAGGTCCATTGTGAGAGAGTAATTCCTGATAGGTTCCAATTTCCGAGACTTCACCTTCCTTCATAACTACGATACAATCGACCTTGGATAAGTAGGTCAAACCATGAGTGACGAGAACGCGTGTCTTATGAGCCAACATGCCTTTAGGACCGAGAACCTGAAATAAACGATTATTGCTTGTGTGAATACATCAAATCACTTATTTCAATACAATTTTAAACCGATTCGTCATAATAAATGACGCAATACAACTACAATAATAAAACTGGAAATATAAATTCACCTTATCAAAAAGATGTTTTCCGACGTGAGAGTCAACTGCAGATAAAGGGTCGTCGAGCAGGTAAATGTTGGCATCTTGATAGACAGCCCGGGCCAGACTGATTCGTTGTTTCTGACCACCCGATAAGTTAATTCCCTGAATAGTGCACATGGCAACAAAAGGAAAGAAAATTGAAAAATTCGTTGGAGAAGTTTTCCCGGAAATAAAAAAGATAGAGAAATGTGTGTTTGAGTAAGTAAATGTGTCGGACATAATAATTAAAAACATTTCAACACAAAAACTAAAACTTTCGAAATAAAATGTTATAAATTAATTGTAAATTCAAACTATAAGTAAACTAATTTATTTTATTTTTAATATTATATTATGCAACCTACTATAATAATCGCCGCATAGACTCAATATTAATCTCTAAAGATTGACTATAATAATTACCTCTGTAGTTCACTCAACGAGTTAACAGATTATGGATATATACCTAACGGCTACAAGTTAACATGTACTTTGTTCATCGATCAAGCAAGATATATTCATTCCAAGTTCACAGGACAATAATTAAACACTTTAATGACCTTATCAGTGAAAGACATAAAGATATACAAGTGGAATTAAACTTTAATCTATAAAGATAATTACAATAGTTCACAGTTTTTCATACACAACTCGAGAAGTATTAACATTAATACCTACTATATAACATAATTTCAAAGAGATTAGATTAAATTCTCCAACTTTACTATTGAAAAGGACTGTTTTATTGAAGGAGGGGCCAAAAAGATAAGTGAGGGTACATCTTCATATGACCTTCAATAATCCCAGTTGTCATGGTAACCAATGACCTACTTTTAAAATGGCGGCATATTCAAATTTTCAACACCGTGTCATTTTAACCTAAATAGTTTTTTGACGTCGTCAAGACAATAAAATCGATAATTTTTTTTGACTGAAAGTTAGGTACTGAAGTTGTACACCATGTATTAAGACTTCAAAGTCATTGGTTGATTAGTTACCAATCGACGCCATTTTTAAACTTTGAAAAGGGCCATTTTTTACCCTATCAGATTAGTGTCAGTTTAAAAGTACGACCAGAAGGGGACCACCGATTAAAAATCTGTTGGCACCCACCCCAAGAGAATTTCATAGCGCAAATCGTGTTAAAATATTGGACCGATCCATAAATCAATTAAGCCTGTACAGCCGTTTATAGCTTAAAGTGTGGAATTATGTATTCTTATGAAGAAACATGAATTAAATCATTAAAGTAAAATACAATGCATAAATGAAGTGGCACCTTTTCTCCAATTTCCGTCTGGTCGCCGGCAGGGAGGATTTCCAAATCAGGCTTTAGAGCGCAACATTCGATGATTGTGTCGTATTTGTGAGCGTGCATCGCTTTCCCGAAAGTTATGTTTTCCTGAAGGCTGGTGTTCTGACACCAGGCTTGCTGTGGTACGTACGCCACGTCGCCCTGAGGGTGGATGATGGTAATACTATATGAATAACACTAAAGAAAGAGGTTGTGATTTCGGCATTGGAACCTACCCTAGTTAAAACACGACCTCGAATGCGATAAAGTTCTCCAAGAATGGCGCTGATCAGGGATGTTTTCCCGCTGCCAACAGTGCCAACAACTGCAACCAGACCACCATCTGGTACTTGAAGATTGATGCTGCAGAAGTGTAATAGAGTTTGTGAAACATTGTTAAGGACATACACCTACTTCTTCTATTAAGAACAGTAGACATACTTTTTAAGAGTAGCCTCGTCATCTTTGCCCCATGAGAAATAACCGTTTTCAACTTTAATTGGGTGTTCTGAAAATAAAACAATTTATAGAATGTTGCAGAAATAAGAATGCAGCTTTGTAAGTATGAAATAATGAATTATTAATACTAAAAGCTATAAACGTGTGTATCTAAGTAAAAATACTCATTATACATCATAAAATAAAGGTTGTAGAACGAATGTTAACACCTAGCTAATGACCTTGACCTACTTACCTGCAGCCGGGCTGGTCTCCACAGCATTGGGGTCCAACTCTTCCCCAGTGAGGAACTTGGTTATCCTACCGATGGACACGAGCGCCTGGACTAGGTAGGCAATGGTTCCAGGAAGCATGGACAGCGGGAAGTTGAGGATGTTGAACAAAGATAGAGAGACGAAGGCCTTGTTGGAATCGAGAATATGATCCGGTGATGAGAGGACATAAACTGCGAAGGTGCTCAGAGCAACCTGGACGATGTCAAGTTTTGATAAATAAGATAAGAAGAAAGCAATAGTAGTATGGGAGGACGAGGTCTGTGACACTTTTCACCTGTCAATCAATGTCAATCATCCGGTAGAGCAAAGGTGAAAAGTGTCACAGACCTCGTCCTACCATACTACTAGCAATATATTTGAATGAAATTAATAAAATTGTTTTCATATTCCGAAAATGAATCAAGGCTCAACGTTGTGTCGAAAATCTTTTATTGAAGAAGCCACTCACCAAGAAAGGAGCACAGAACCAACTGATGGAGCTGACCGCATTCATGTAAGCTGCCCGACGAAGCACCCTCAGCTCATTTTCTCTAATTTCGTTGATTTTCGACTCGAAGGAGTCCTCCCAAGCGTAGAGTTTGAGCACCTTAATGCCAGAGAGAATCTCACTCATCAACTTGATTCGCTGATCCTTCCATTTCATTTGAACAATCTGCAGTAACATTTTATTGGTTAAATTATTGTTGCCTCCTTAATAATTTGTAAATCCTCAACAGCCCACCTGATACGCCCTGATCTTTGAGGCTAGGAAAGCGTTGACCGGAATTAGGAGAACCATAACAGCTAAACCGGCCATAACAGAGGGCCCGAGCTCCTGCCAGAGGAAGTAGAGCGCGATACCAATGATAACTGGGGAGGACCAGATCAAATGAAGGAAGCCGGGAATATCTTGCAACTTCTGGGCGTCCACAGACATCAAATTAACGATCTCACCGACCGTGGTTTCCTTTCGGGAGGACCCGGACAGCTTCAGGGCCTGATTGTGAAGGGAAGATTGAAGAGGCGCGTTCAAAGTTTACAAGAAAAGAATACTAGGGCTATAATAGAAACACTTTACTTTGAAATTTGGATAAAAATGACAATATTAACGTGTCGATGAAATATTGTAATATTGAGAACTAAAATTGTCACAAATTTTTAATAAAAAATGTTACATCAGCAACATCGTCTAATCTAAAATAGCACGAACATTGATTTTTAAGTAGTTCAAGTTAAAACAACTGCAAACTTTGGACTGATTAAATTCTCGTATTTCATTATATTCGGTGCTGAAAGGCAAAAATGCAATCTACAGTGATTACAGAGATGCATGTAGATAAAACCTGTGTTCACTATAAAATTACATTCCCCCTTCAAATATGTTTGAAAACTTGCGGATATAAAGTTTTCTAGAAATAAATAAATAAAACAAACAAATATTATGAGGGATCTGTGCAATCACCTTTCGATAGATGACACCAATAACTGCGGTTCGAACTCGCATTCCAGTGAGGTAACAGCCATGCCAGTACTGCTGGAAGATGAATGTTCTAACAACGGCAACCAGGAAAAGCGATACACCGTACAAGAAGCCTCGCCATACGTACTCGTCCTTGGCGTCGATGAAAGAGATGAAGGCGCTGGAATGAGGGTAAACAATAAAGATATCAAGAAAGGATAGAAACATGGAGAATAGCGTTCGTTAATTGTATGTTTTTATGTTTAATAATTTTAATTGATGGTTAGTTTTATTAAAAAAATATATTTATCTGCATGAGTTAATAAAGAAGTGATAAAGGATTCTTTAAGGTATTCTAAATTTATGTACAATTCATTTATAATTAAATGTAAAAAGTTAACATTATGTTATCTAAAGTGGACAAAAAATAACAGGTATATTACGTTCAAACTGAATACTATAATGAACACTTAATAACTTATAAAACGAATAAGTTTTAATAAATTACAGCTGTGTGTAAATATAGACACATTATGAAAAGGGTACAGTAGAACGTTTTTAAGTTCCAATCAATAGGTACTAATTATACTACTACCGCTACACCGGTATTATTCTAGCAGTTTAATATTCCTGAGAACATAAAAACGCTCACCTAAGTATTTGAGGTTGAATGAAGGTGATCAAATCATAGACGAGTTTTATGAGTCCATAGAGAGCGTATTCCAGACCAAAGAGGCGACGAAGAGCCCGGATGAAGGAGGGTTTCTCCGCCTCACTGTCGTGAACTCTTCTGAAGTTTTAGTGTAATAAACACTAACACATATATTATTATGATAAATTATAATATTCTTATAATTAATAACGAAACAATAATGATGATTTCATAACAATCTGACTTCTATAAAAGAGGAAAATGGACAATTTTTGATAGTTAAAAAATTCATAAGTTTGGATTAAAAATAAGTGTTTAATAATAATTCAAACATCACATTTATACAACTCTTAAAAACCGGTTATTTGAAATTCTTTTAATGGGGTCAAGTTGTTTTTTATTCACTATCACTAATGTCCTTATTTTGACGTCGTAGATAATTGGATTAATTCATTATTGTCTCGATAATTAGAGATTGAGAAGTCTCTCTCTTTCTCTAAGTGTCGTGAGACTTACTGTCCTTGTGGGGGTAATTCCATCTTCCATTTCTGCTCCATAGAGGGTACAATCGATTTGCAGGTATAGTTGGGAGGTAGTTCCCACAAGTCATCATTGGTCAGTGTTCGTCGATATCCGTTAATGATCATGCTGAAAATAGTTACCAAAACCAGCAACAGTTTATTTATCTCAAATGCTCTGAACTTCTTCAAAAGGTTTTAGCTTGAATTTATTGATAAAACGTTTATTTTAATGTCACAAAGTCTTTACATTGTACCCCTTTAGTTAACGTAGCTCTGCTAATAAACAGATATACAAATTCTTCTAAAAAAGAATCACACAATAATGATACATTAAACACGCAGTTTTTGAATAGTTTATATTAACGGCATAGATATTGAAGAAATGTAGAACGGTTTGTTGGTCAAATTTCTCAGTGTTCGTTATGAACGATAGAAAGATAACTATTATCTCTCTTCAATAAATAAAACATTTAGAGTGGGCGAAAAGTATGCCTACAGAAGTTCAGGTGACTATGTGGTATTCTACCAGTATTTGGAATGCTGTTTTATTTTCAATAATTTACAAAAAATATTCTATTATTCTATTCAGATATCGAAGGAGGGAATAAAATATTTCATGAAAAATATTGATTATTACATAATTAGCGAAAATCTGAAGTATTTCCCATCGCACATGTGCAAAGGTTTTGAATTCGTTATTATACAATTTAGAATATTATCGAATATAAATTTATGACGAATATTCAAGGATTCTCTTGCAGTTTGATGTATTAGGTACTTAATATAATTGTATTTCACTATTATTCATGAAATGAATGATACCGTTACCTCCAAATCCAGTAGAAACTCAAACGTGCGAAAAAGGAAGATCTCAATATTGGGCACGGTTTCTAAAATAAGAAAAACAAATATAAATAACTACATTTTCATTTTCAAAAACAAATATAAATATCCATAAAATTGTAATTTATGTGTAAGATTTATAAATTTAAAATTCAGTTAATTGAACTATAAACAAAATTGATAAATGTTTAAAAAAATGGTTCTGGTTTGTCGAATACGATCTATGAGAATATCGTAGTGTTTTTACTATAATAAAAGCATGAGAAATGTAATAGTTATATACATGCACACCCATTTCACTTATTAAACAGCCGAACATGAGATAGCTGATCAGTAAGAGCAGGACAGTAGAGCACCCCACAGTACTCGACAATTCTAGAGAGATATATTTGTACTATAAATGTACTTGAGTGAACATGATCACAATTTTGGTAGGCGGTCATGACTTCCACAGTCTGAAATATTGCACAATGTTGAGTAACTGTTTTGTAAGTGTGGTGAGCGTTTGACACATTGTTTGGTGGTTGTGATGTGGGTTCTAGTTATCAGAGAATTCAGATAACAAATGTGAAAGACGTCAAGTTATAACCAAGAGGACTAAGTATTGGTGAAAGAATACTTTAGTAGTTATTATATGTGAAAACGAATGAATATATACTGCACTGTTGTCACTAATTATACGATATACGACGATTTATAACACTAATAGACGATTAACCCTTGAAAGATTAAGAATATATTCTGTGAAAGGTGATTCATTTATTATTGAATAAAAAAAACAATTTATACTTTTATGTGAAACTTTAAGGGAAAGGAGAAATATAATTATATAGTCTTCTAATAAATGTAATCGATAAAAAGAACTTGTTACTAAAGTTAAACAAATTCATATTTATCCCTCTAATCATTAAATAAATAATTTGACAGTTCAGTATCTTTAAAGAAATAGATATTAATATTTTCCGTTTATGTAAAACTTCAAGAGAAATGGTTGTTTCAAAGAACACTCCTACGTGATATTTGGTGGTGTCCCGAGAATCACTTCTGGGAGCAGAAACAGCTTCATTAGAAAAGGCCAAAAGGGGCTGTGTTTCGCCTGCAGAAATATTTTCATACTGGAATCCAGTGTCGAGAGCCGATGCATCAGCAAAAAAGTGCATCAAACAAACAATCACTACCACGGGGAAGCGAATGATGTTTGTTGTGATTCTGAACTCGTCGTATGGTTCCACCTGTGAGAATAGAATGTTTGTTACTTTCAAATAACTACTTTTTTTATAAAATGTTATGATTTAGAAACACTATCGCATCAAATAAAATTGTTTAGTGTTCTAGTTTTTTTCAAGAAAAATTTTCAAGCTAATCAGTTATCAATCAATATTTAGTCCTTATTACTAGTTTTATTCATTGCATTAAATTCATCAAATTATGTTACAAGATTTATAGAGATCATCAATTAAATTAAAAACTCGTTTGTTCCTTTTGTAAAGAAAATTTTAAATTTATACAATATTCAATTTTAGCTATGATAAAATCAGTTTTAATTAAATTCAACAAAATATCTGAAACGAAATAAGAACAACATGAAGCCTACTCTTAGATTAGCGTGAATGATATCGGATCTAAAGGGGATTATTCCAACACAAAGTTCAACGAACCAGAAGAACCACAGAATCCCAGACGAGTGAATCCCTTTTTTATACTCCAGTCTAATCAGATAGATGGCCAAAGACTGCAATCAAATGTAAAACAAAAGCACAACATTTATTAAATAAAAATGAGGGAATTTCCTACAAACAGACACAAGCACTTTTCCACAAAACTTATAAATAAAAATGTGTTATCTATATTGAATTAAATTCAATTGTGACAATTAAATCAAAAACTTGAAATTTTTCATTCATATTTGAAAGATTTGAAATTATTTTTTACTTGTACAAAAAACTTCTTTTTTTCCATTGAATTTGTATTAAATATGTTCCGTTATCTTTTAAGATTGCAACATTAACTTTCATTAACTTTAATAACGTTCTTTATGAAGAACGAGCTGAAACAACATCACAATTCGTTGGACCATTTGGGTTAATTTTTGAAGAACGCAATTTGTACGACAGATACGGCATTCTCAGTGGAACGCAATTCGTCCGTCGCCAACTGAACATCTGATTTTATATGTTAGTGAAGAATCGATCAATATTAGAGTCAATCGATATATTACCCACCCATGTAATAATGTCTATGCAGGGATGTAGGAACAGGATCAATATTAGAGTCAATCGATATATTACCCACCCATGTAATAATGCCTATGCAGGGATGTAGGAACAGGATCAAAGGAACTCCTCCAGTGTTGCTGACTTCTTCGGAAATCGTTTTGCCCAAATCCAGGGCTCCCAAAAATACTAGAATCAGTGATATAATCTGTGGTGAAAAATGAAATAAATTATAATTATAATTCGTGAAGATGCGGCTTAAGGACACAGATTATTCAAGATTGTGTAACCCAAATATATCATAAAAATATGTTTTACTTTTATTCCGAGTGTTTAATTATAACTAAATTAAAAAAATTAATTAATTAAATCTTTCTTGCGGTCAAACTATTTCTTTAAATCTCACCATTTTTATTATATTGAACCTGCTGGTTCTTCCAAAGTACTGTGTTGGACGACGAAGTAGATATGGTATATAGATTATGCACGATAATAAAAGAAATCCCGTAGGAATCCATTGTAGAATTGACTTCTGAAAGCACTGGGTGAAGTCAGGATTCCCCGTATTCCAGGATATATTCAAAGACTAAAAATAAAAAAATAGATAACTTAAATTCTAATTCACTGAAAACAGATCGAATCATGAAAATCTTTATACAAAACTATTACCCGGCAATAAAACATTAATATGATGGAAATTAATAGAAGCCCATTTTGGCGCATTAGAAATAGTTTGTTAGTTAGTATCCTTATCGCGTCCTCGTTGGTTAATTATTTTCGCGTAATTTATAATAGCATAAGCTATGGTGTGACACATCCAATTAGCCTCCTAAGAAACCTAAAACTTAAGTTTATTTAAAGAGTTAAAACTGTTTAACTTTCGGAAAATTAGAATTAATTAAAGTAACAGTGAACAAGTTTTTAATTTTACTTACCCAAAATGCCCATTCTGATGATTTTTGGCCACACAGTTGGGGCCAGTATGAATCGCCCATGCTGCAGTTTAAAATGTTTTATTAATGTTAACAATTTTATTGCGTGAGAGATTAAAATATATAAATAAAATTTAAAAGCTCTAGAGACACAGTCTTTTGTCCAAAGATCCAGGTAGAAAAATGCAATTCACATCAACAATGTGAAAATATAATGTCAATTGAAAATATAATATTTTTAGTTGCATTAAATTTAAATTAATAAAATCGTGTTTATAGAAAACGGGGTTTTAAAAGATGGAGTTATTTGACACTGTTTGATCTACAAGTGACGCATATTGACACAACGTAAATATCCTTGCTTTAACTTTTACAGAGCTGTAACTTTCGTTTTACAAATCGTATAAGAATCGGAATCGCAATTTTAATATTATTTTTCTTTAGTTGCATTAAATTTAAATTAATAAAATCGTGTTTATAGAAAACGGGGTTTTAAAAGATGGAGTTATTTGACACTGTTTGATCTACAAGTGACGCATATTGACACAACGTAAATATCCTTGCTTTAACTTTTACAGAGCTGTAACTTTCGTTTTACAAATCGTATAAGAATCGGAATCGCAATTTTAATATTATTTTTCTTAACAACCTCTGTCCATAAGTTTGAACTATCTCAATCGACATATCGATTGTATTGTTTAAAATTGTATTCATTGTCATTCGCAAAGCAATCTTTGCACATAATTCTATTTTTGGTATCAAGTTGACTCTGATTGGTTGACATTTGTTGCACATACACAAAAAATTGTCGCAAGTATTCATTGTATTTTTCATCATCATATATTATCATTCACACCATATTATGTTTTGTTTTAATTATCTTCTTGAAGTACATAACTATAAAATAATTTTAAATCATCTATAACCAAAAGACTAATTAAACATTTTATCTGATTCAGCAGTGTGTAATTCTGTCTATTTTATAATATATCATAATATGTGTAAGAAAACTTATATTCATATTTTAATTGTAGGAATCTTCGTAAATTTAGAAAAGCAATATTGTATAAAATATCTTATATGGTGGAGTGTGTCAGAGAACAATATAATAAAAACATACCTATAATAATACACAATAAAAATATAATCAAAATATAATCAAAACTTAATCAAAACTTAATCAAAATTTAGAGGGTGGTAAAATATAATAAAGTAAAATTATAAAAAGTAATTTTAATGAGTGTTTATATTTTAATTTATTGCATTTTACCTCTTATTAATATTTGATATAAAATTCGTATACATAACTGCCCCAATTGAACAACCTTCAGTTACAGAAGGAGATAGATTATTTTACTGCAAAATATATAATTCTTACACCTGCAAATATTATACTTAGATATTTTATGAATAAAATGTTGAGCCTCAAATTGTACATACGAATTGCTTGTGCTGTCCAACTAGGAGATTGCTGACAATAAATTCAATAACCTAATGATTACATAATATAAAACTCAATTGCTATATTTCCCTTGTTTGTCCTATTTAAATTCAGAAAGTATTTTTTCTGTATTTTGATTCTGTTCTAATTTGGTATGTTTGTATATTATTTACCAATTGAATATTATTCATATTTTTTTCCTTAGAATATTGAATTAACACCTTTTACTTAATTTGGCAGATATAATATACACAGGTACTATATACCATAAAGGTTGCTTATTGACGTTTATTACATTATATTACATTAAATTTGTTTTCTTTTAAAATATCATATACCATCCAATCAACCAAACCTATATATATATATATATATACTTATATTTGAAAGTTTAAAAGAAAAACTTCATAATAAATAAATAAATAAATAAATAAATATAAAGTAATATAATATATACATTATTAAAACTAGTATCCTACTAAGTGGCATATCCAGGATTTCATAAGGGAGGTGGTGAATCTGAAAGGGGTGCAAATTTAAACAAAAAGTCTACCTTATATGGGAGAATCAGCTGGAATTTTATTTCTGTCCCATTGAAGTCTACAAATGAGAGGATTTTCTGTTGGAATAGCCATTTTTTTCTGAGATATCTTTAACTTTTTGAAACCACTGTTCATAAAATTCTCTAACTGACTTGCATATGTTTTTCAAAGTACCAATGGCAGTATTGATTTCTCTAAGAGCTTCCACAATATTTTTACTTTCACATGAAGGGAATGAGTAAAAGTCCAATGATATGTCAGGCAGCATTTATGATGAGCATAGCACATACAAATTATGTGGTTGTTGTTGCCAGCATCAGACCTTTTACAAAGCCTTGGACCTTCCTCACATATCTTTTGAATGCACATCATACTAAAAATGCAAATTCTTGAAGACCTTCAAGGAATTGATCCGTTGGATCCATTGTGTCCACCAAACCAATCTTTCAGCTTTCTTATTGTATAATCAAGCTGATTTCCAGAAAGTGCATCTTCTTTTGCAATGAGTATTAAAGGACTCAGCAGTTTGTTTGACAACTCCCATCAGGTTTTATACATTTGTTTTTTTGCAATGCCTTGACAACAGCTAAATTCAGACAATTAGATGCATAGTGTAGATAAAGAGCAGAGGAATAGTTTACTTTGAATAGAGATATAGCACCATTCTTGTACCCTGGCATATTTCCTGCTTCATCAAAAGCCTTGCCACAAAAGATTCAGACAATCCAGGCCATTGTTGCACAAGCACTTCAAGATTTTTTAAGCTATTATTCTTCCAGAAATTTCAGTATCATAATAAATAAGGTTTAGTAGGTCTTTATGAAATATAACTCAAAACCAATGCAGGTTGTTCTTTGTTGGATGAATACATAGCTTTATTGATGATAACAGTATACCAACTAGGCTTTTTACTCTATCCACAATATTTTATCTAATATTATTACCAATAATGTGTTGATCATGTGGTTCTGAATTACCAATGAAGTATAACTAGCATTGCAAGATGAGCAGTCCTTGAGTTTGTTTTTAATTACTTGATTACCTGACTCAATTTAAAATTGAATTAAGATTCATTTTTGAAATTAATTGTTATTTACATAGTAGGGGTGTTTGAGTATTTAAAGCATTCCTGAGCTTTACTAGATATGCTACTGCTCCTATAAAAACTGATTTCTATTATTACTTTAAATGGTTCTCTTATTTTACCTGTTCAAATATTTGAATAAAATAATTAAGTTAGTCAAATAATAGTTTCAGTAAAATTAATATACTTAAAAAAGCACAATTTTAAATATTTATTAAAGTATTGCAAATTCATTAAATTTAAAATTAATGCATATATCAATATATGTGAATAAATATATCAATGTATAAATAGTTATATAAAATATAACTTGTTTAAGTAAAATACATAAATATAAATCATTAATAATTTTAAATAATACAATTTTATAGTTCTAAATAATTCTTTAATTTCTACAGGTTTAATATTAATTCTATTTATTTGAGAGTGTATTTTAGTTGATTAAAAATGATAAGGTAAATCTATTATATTAAATATTCCAGGTATTGTTATGCACTTAGAATAATTTTAAAATAATTAATAATTGTTTTGTATTTTTGAATAATTTAATTTATGATAAAACAGTTGTAGCTGTATTTTGCTACTACTGTTTTAATTATAGTGAATATATTTATAGAAATATAGGATAGAAAAATATTTGATTGATTAAATCAAAATATACCAATTGAGGAAAAGATTGTTTTTTCTATATGATATATAGTGTATTTAAGATATCAAATTAAATTTATCCAAAAACAGCTGCTGCTTTTAAAGACCGCAATTATTTACTATCAACAAAATTAAAATTAAAATGATATATTAAAACAAAATCTATAAAAAATTATAAATTAAGTAACTTGACAAAACAATTAATTTGATATTAATTTGATTTTAATTGTATTTTATTTAAATAAAATTTAAAAAATTATTTTGTTTCAGAAATTTTAATTAAATATTTTTTATTATTTACGTCTATTATTTATTTAAACGAAACGAAACGAAAAAGTATAGCCTTTGAAGCGTCACACTGTATAAAAATGAAGAAAGCAAAAAAGCAGCCAAATATATATTTTTTTAATTTAAAAAACAGGCATCAGAGCCCCAGCTCATCCGTTTAACTGACCTAAAAGATCTGCACCATCACTATCACGGAAAAAAAAAATACTACTTCACCTCACAATTTCGCCTATCTATTTAATTCTTTATTAATTTCAAGGAGGTACTTAGTCATATTTTTATTTTATTTTTATAGTTGAAAAATAAGTATTATTTCTTCTTTCTCATTTCTTTCATTAATTTGTAAATTATATATTTTTATTTTTTCAAAATTTGGTTATTTCAAACTTTAACTATTAAAACAAATTTTATTTTATATAAAATAGCATATTAATGAAAGAACTTATTTTATCTAAAATTAAAATGACCTGAAATGACGAAACGCCCTAGAAAGGGAATTGGGATGTAGTGAGGGATGCAACATATGTGACGTCACATTTACCTTTTTGTTTTGTGTTTGATACCTTTATGCACTTAATTGTGTCAAAAAAATAATCAATTTTATACAGATAAGTGCAGGGACCGCGGAGCGTAATTTAGATTGAGGAGTTGAGTTTGTTTAGGCGCAGACTAGGTTGGTTGATGTATCCAGAAAAAAAGATTTACACTTACTGCAAAATAATTATCAATACGTAGCATATTTTTAAAAGTACTGAAATTTCCCAATCTATACATAGGTTATACATATATGCCTGCCAACACAGGTTCATCCTCATTGACCTTAATCATAAAAATTAAGCTTGAGATTAAGCTAGTTGGCAATGACATTTTATTTCTTTTTTGTACATCAATAAATATGTGATTTTCATCTTTAAGTTTAAGGAACAAATTGAACAAATTTAAGCAAAACATTGAGATTTGGTGCGATCATTGTAAGAAGCAAATTAATATAATAGAATCCAATAAATTATATAACATGTACTTATTTGATCATTTTAATATTTTTAAAAAATTACAAATAATAATAGTAATAATAATTTGATTTGTACATTTAATATTTTCTATACATTTCATATATATACACATGCCTACAAATACGTACATATTTCATTACTTAAACAGATAAGTACTACAATTTATACAGTGTAATTAAACAGAGGGCAAAATACATGTTAAATATAAATGGTAAGTAAAATTGATAGAACCAGTTACATTTTTGAATGATGGAATGTACCAAAGTTTTTCCGTCTATTGTCATTACAAGTAATAAATAATTCTGCAATATTTTGGACTTTGATCCTTGGTGATCTCTTTTTGTGCCAGTTCAGCAGTGCCAAGGAGTTGAAGCGTTGTTGAGTCATTTTTTATCGTAACCATGTCTTCAAACGCCTGGCCAATGAAAAGGTGCGTTCACTTGTTGCTGAAGTTGCCGGATTTACTAACATCAGCCTACATATAATCAAAACTTCATGGATAAGTTCTTTTTCGACAGAGGTTAGTTGTTGTATCTGGGGGACAATATCAACGAAACTTTGAATGGAAAAATCACCAAGAAGTACACGAAATAGGGGTAACTGAGCACCCAAACTCTGTGTTGACATCTTCCGAGTAGTTAGCGATAATAAACTGAAGCCCTTCTTCAATTGGCTGGGACTTCAAAGTCTTTAAAAGAAGTGCCTCCATTGTTGCATATATCTTGATTGTCTATTGGTTGAAATGTTTGTTAATGGAGGAGATGATTGTATCGAGAGCTTCAAAATACAAACGGCGATAGTGATCTAATGGAGTTGGAGGGTGTGATCCTTAACTTGCCCCAATTTCCAATTTTGTCGGAGCCCGACGTTTGCGAGTTAGTACAGGTTCTCCAATCAATGGATCGTGTGCCTTGGCTTTCAGAACAACTAATTCATAAAATTAATCGAACGATGTGTCATTTCTCATTCTTATTATGACTTCTTTGACAAGTTCAGCCATCTTTTGCCCTTCAAGAAAAGACATTTTCGTAGCTTTTAAGGTCTTTGACAGGTTGTCGGTATGCAAAAATATAAGATGCCCCAAATGCAACCCAAAGAAAAAGTTGAATGTTGTCATTTGGGCCTGACATCCAATGATTCCACCTCGTACCTCTGCATTCATATTTCGATCATCGATCACATTCAATAATTTTAAGAAATTTGTTTAACAATTTGAAAAGTATTTTAATCGATGAATTGTAAAAAATAGGAAATTGAAAAAGTTGCGAGATAGATGTCTACAATCGTTATCAAGGAAAATATTATCTTATTCTTCTCATAAATATTCTATATCGTTTCCAATTATTACATTCATATTATAAATACATTATTTTTGTTTACAGTTTACATGTAACAATTTTTATTCCAAATAAAAGTCAATATTACTATCTACTATTTATTACGAACAATTAAAATAATACCACATAATGTATATTTTATGGCGATGCTATTTAGGCGGCATGCAAAAAAGTTGGGGGGAGGGGGGGGGGGCTGTAGCCCCTTTAGCCGTTAGGCTCCGCGGTTCCTGAAGGGAAATATGTTAGGTGTAAAAAGTAATACTATATGCTGAAAATTTGCCGAAAATATCATTTATAATTAAACTGATTTTGTATTTCGGTAAATATATAATTTTTCATTAGCATTATTAATTTTTTTATTAATTAATTCATATTAATTATTAACCAATGATTAGGTATTATTACTTTATTTATTTTTAATATTTTGAAAGAAGTTTATATTATGAAATAATTTTGTATTATTTATTAAACAAATCTTTCGAAAAACTCAAGAATTTATTAAAAATAAATTTTAAAACACATTTTAATATTTAGAGGATTATTAATTAATTGCTCTTATTTATCGCTTTATATATTATATCAGGCCCCGCGGAGCAATTTTGAGGGAGGGGAGGGGGGGCTGATGTAAAATGGGACCTTTTTCGGTAACTTTTGAAATTGATGAAAAATAATTTGTAACCAAAATCATCAAGTTAATATATTTGAATGTAATAAAATGGCGGTAAAACAAAACTACATTTGTAGGAAAAATTAAATTATAAATACATTGTTAAAAGTGAAAACTAAATATACAAAGCATAGGCATAAGACGAGGATTACAAATCACTCAAAGAAATAGTCGACTGACATAAAAGCATACTTTACTTAAAATCACAAAAGTTTTTACGACGATTCTCATTACGATTCACCCATTGTTGAGCAATTAATAGAACGTTTATTAATTGGGGGTCATTGTGGTATGCTAAAATAGAAAGAGAATTGAAACGTTACTGTGTCATGGATGAACCTGTTCAATGTTGTACACCTTTTTTCATCTATTGAAAAGTTTTTTGGGGGAGGGGGCTATAGTCCCTGCAGCTCCCAGGCTCCGCGGTTCCCTAAAATACGTATGAAGAACAATATTTATACAATATATTGTTCCTCATACGTATTTTAAGCTTAACTATGTTTATGTCATTGACTACATTCGTACTTTTTATAATTAATAAAATGTGTCCATTGTAGATTAATACCGGGGTCATTGTCTCAATACACGCTATTAGATAAATAGACTTCATTCTTATCAAATACTAACAAGATTTTTACGAGTTCAGTCTTTGAAAATAAATTATTCAACAATAAACAACAATTTAGTCAATAAACGAATCAATTCGTGATAGTCCAAAATTGTTACAATGGAATTGGTAAAATAATATCTAGGTAGCCAGAGAGGTTCATTAGTATCAAATTTGGGAGAATAGTGTTTTATGGGAAGGTAGAAAACATGTGATATATTGGGGGTTTGGTAGTTTTTCATAATTTCTCATTTTCCAAAATGGCCGCCGAAATGCTCATTATGCAACAATAGTGGGGTATATTTAGTAAAGTTAGTTTGATTTCTTTTGATAAACAATTTTTTAATGTATCTTATATTAAAAATCATAGAGAACACGATTTATAGGTTTGTGCCCAAGATATCAAATCCTGTTTTTCCCTGGTGATTTCGCGATTACATCACCCCATTGACCAATCAGTGAAAAATCAATGAGTTTTAACTAATAACTCGAAAATGAAAAATATTTTCTATAACAATTTAATTTTATAAAAGTTTTGAATATAATTAAAAAATTACAAAGCAATCAGTTGAAATTTAAATCTTACAGGAAATAAATAAAATTTGAAAGTTTGAAATGTTTAAAGAAAAATCAAAAATCTTATTTTCTATGAAAATGAATATTTTTAAGAAAATAAATGTATTAAATAGTTTTCAAAAATAAAACGTTTCCTATTATTTTGTTCGTCTAAATGTTTTCAACATGTTTAAAGCAAAATTAGATGGATAAGTCAAACAATTAATTTTCTACAAATATTTAAATATTAGTTCTCGACTATTTTAGGCCTATTTTTAAAAATAGTCTTCAGAAATAATTTTGACAGAGGGATTTTTTTGTTTATTGTAAGATATTGGGAGTCCAGGAAGTGTATGCATCAATTCAAAAACTAGTGCCATATTATACATACAACAATTTAATGCAGCAAACAGATTATATATGTAATAGACAGAAAAATAAAAACAATATATATATATATGTTATACATTTGCCAGACAGGCCGAGGACATCCTCTCTCATCCCTTTTGCTGTCTCTACCCCAGATGGATTACTCATGAAAACAAATAAAGCATTAGCCAGAAGCTGACCAACTCCTACCAAACACAGCTTCTGTAATCGATGGAATGAACTTGGTTTAAAGAGTAAATGGTGACAAAGTTGCCACTATAACACTGTCTATGGCATTGTGGTCAGGAAGGAAAAGTACCCCAATAGATGTGTTCAGTGAGAGATCGACACGAGGCGAAACGACTGGACAGCAGATGCATGGTATCAAAAGCACACACATCGTGAGACAATGGAGAAGTTTCCTGACCGAAATAACTAAAAAGCCGGTCTGATTAGGTTCTTTGTCGGGGAATGGTTTTGTAGAAGATTCTGTATACAACTATAGGAGACAAAGGCTACAGAACTACTTCACAGCAGTGAAGCAGGTACCACATCTCCAGTTTCAGCAGGAAGAAACAGATGATCGCCTACTGTCCATGATTTACATGCTGCTATGCAGGGATATCAGGCTGTTTTGACATGCGCAGAAGATACTTTATCATGTGTTTGGCATTCCATGACAAAATGGGAGACTCGTTATTTCAAAAGTGTGGAACTAGAACCAGAATTCGATTAGTTGACACGGAGAAAGTGTTCTAAATTTTTTTATCAACAACAGCGAAATCAGAAAAATATTTACTCAGTTGGGTCAGGATTCGGACCTCTACTCCTCACAAATGATGGATAAAATAGAACGTTTTACTTGTGAAAACACCATAGAATCAAAGTTCTAATGCCATTGATGTGCGAATCCCATTTTCCCTCGAGAAGCACGTACAATGCCAAGTATCACGTGCTCTACTATGTCTATGTATGACCTCCAAAATCCCGATAGCTCCCCCTTGTTGTGACGGAGGTGTTCCAGACTACAAATGTTGAAGGACGTGTACACTGCCAAATTGTGTCTGTCTGGCAAATGTATAACATATATAATCTGTTTGCTGCATTAAATTGTTGTATGTATAATATGGCACTAGTTTTTGAATTGATACATACACTTCCTGGACTCCCAATATCTTACAATAAACAAAAAAATCCCTCTGTCAAAATTATTTCTGAAGGCTATTTTTTAAAAATAGGCCTAAAATAGTCGAGTACTAATATTTAATTAAAGGTCAACACGAAAAAAATTTCGTTTTTTAAAATCCAGTTTTATTTTTATAGTATATAAAAACATACATTTACATATTTGCATAATTAACATATTACAAATTACATAATTACAATGTTCAATTGCAAATTTTAAACATAATTTCCACCTGCATCAATCCCTTTTTTACAATGTTCAATTAATTTTGTTACTTCTTTATGTTTCTGGTCCTAAATTTCCGAAATATTCACCTAATAAGTTTGCAAAACTTCGCCAGTCAATAATTCAATACTGTTCCTTTTCATTCCCAGCATCGGAATATCATCCGATCGCTCATGTTTAAATCAGGAGAGTACGGAGCTTGGTGAAACAAATAAACTCTCTTTTCTGCCATAAAGTCCACGATGTAACGGGAAACATGAGGACGTGCATTGTCATGCATAATATCTCGGTATATATAAAAACGACAAAACTTTCCGCTGCAACCTATATATGTATATAGATGTTTATAAATGTCATCATAACCATAGAAACATCTCTGTATCATAGAATAATTTTAAAAACATTTTTTTTGTGTTGACCTATATTTCTAGAAAATTAATTTTTTGACTTATCCATCTAATTTTGCTTTTAACATGTTGAAAACATTTTGACGAACAAAATAATAATATAGGAAACCTTTTATTTTGAACACTAGTTAATCCATTTATTTTCTTAAAAATATACATTTTCATAAAAAATAAGATTATGATTTTTCATAAAACATTTTCAAATTTTTAATTTATTTCCTGTAAGTTTTGAATTTAAACTGATTGCTTTAATTTTTTTTCATTATATATAAATTTAAATTCCAAAACTTTCATATAATTATATTGTTATAGAAAATAATTTTCATTTTCGAGTTATTAGTTAAAAAAATTCACTGATTTTTCACTGATTGGTCAATGGGGGGATGTAATCGCGAAATCACCAGGAAAAAACAGGATTTGATATCTTGGGCACAATCCTATAATAAATCGTGTTCTCCATGATTTTTTATATAAAAACTTTAACAAATTGCTTATCACAAGAAATCCAACTAACTTTACTATATATACCCCACTATTGATTGTTGCATAATGAGCATTTCGGCGGCCATTTTGGAAAAGGATAGGTAAATCGTGTAAAACTACCAACCCCAAAATACATCACATGTTTTCTAACTCTGGGCATTAATACCTTCCCATAAAACACTGTATTCTCCACAATTTGATACAATGAGCAAAAATTCGGCCGTGGCTGATGGGTTATATTATAAATCTTTTATATTTATTGTCATCTTAAATATGTTTCAATATTTGAACAAGTTTGGTAATACAAATTATTTAATTATAATATATTGATAAATTATGAACAAAAATTATTCTTTTTATAATTGAAAGTTAAAATATATTTCTATTTACATATTGTAATAAATTAAATTATTTAATATAATAAAAAATTAATAGAACGATCACTAATGAATTACAAACGTTAAATACAATTGAAAAAGCTAAATGAAAATCTAATTGTAAATAATTATTTTAAAAAGCATTTTAACATAAAATATGGCTCCCTTGAACATATTCATGAGTCGGGATTGAACCTTTTATCCCTCAAAAAGACTGGATCCGCATTCTAATATCAAAAGCTTCTAAAGAAGATCAAATGGAGTCTCTTTGATCCTCCAAACTGAAGAGGATCAAAAAAGAGGTCCCTTTATTTAACCTCGATCCTCGTCAGCAAAACATAAAAAGAAATATCCGATATTTTAACTTTCATTTTTAATAAGAATAATTCTGTCGTTTTTTATTGGATGACGAAGAAAAGATATATTATGTGCCTCTGATAGGCTAACAAATTTGTTTTCAATTGTAAATCAATTTAAGACAGCGGGTTGTAAAATTAACGAACAAAATTAATTGTTTGCACAATAAAAGAACAGGAAATTTGTAAACTTTTTCGGTTATATAATTTTGATTTTAGACAGAAATTGATATGAATTATCAAGGTAAGTAGAAAACTTTGTTTTTTTTTGATTATGTAAATATTGATATTGCAAATTTATTGATAATGTAAAATACAAAATCTATAAATCACTTTAATTCGGTACCTATATGCAAATACTTTTTGCAACTAATTGGAAACATTAAATATATATTAGGTACCAACTATTTTAATTAAAAAATATGTTTTGTGAAAAAATATTCAAATTGATTATAATTGAATATAACCATATACGGAAATACACAAGCAATTTAATACCTATTAATAGTTAAATATATGGAGATTTAATGAATTCTATTTTTATTTAATAAAAATATTTAATACAAATCTTTAAACGTCTTTACAAAAGATTATTGAAAGTTATAAATAATTGAAATTAGAGGATATTACAAAGAAAAAAAAGTTAGCATGAACTTTCGGTTATAAAATATTTTTATAGTTTAATTTATTTATACAGGTGCAAACATTAATTAATTGTTTACAAATGATTATTTATATGCCTATATATATTTATGCTGCGTCTACAGTTTTTATTTTACTTATTTATTTACTTCATTGCATTCCTAAAATAAAAATTAAAAAAATTATTATAAAACACATTTTAAAAATCTAAATCTCACCTAATATATAAAATCCATCTGCTATTCAGAAAAATGAAGTTTAACATGTTTCTTACTATAAAATTTCATTTCACAGCGTTTATCATCGAAATATTAACAAAAAATATTAATTGTTAAATATATTAAAATCCAAATATTCAGTAGACAAATAAATATTTCACCGATTTTGAAATTTGAAGCAGTCTGGTATAAAAGTGTATAATGATAAAATGTAACTTCATATTGTTAAATTATGAAAAAGCGGAAAGGATTATTAACATTGCAATTAGGGAATAATCGTTCTAAAAACATATCTGTTTTATTACACAATAAATTCATCAACATGTCTAAAAACATTAATATTAAACAAATTTTAAAACTAAAATAATTTACATGAAAAAAGGGATGATTCGTTCAATTTTTTTTGTAAAACACGAAAATAGTAATCTTTTGCTAATGGTTAGTTACCTCTAGCATAAACGTTTACTAACATGTCATACAAATATAATGTAAATACATAATTTAAAATATATACTTTACCTAATATTATATATCTTAAAATAGAGATGAAATCTTTTATATAAAATCTTATTTCTATACTATATTCAGTCCATTCTTCGGTAGAATCGTTTATATATTTTTTATTGAAGACTTCTTTTCAAACGTGTTATACAGAAATTAATAATTTCAATCTAGTATTTTAAATGATGACTCTGCACTAAAGTTTTTTTTACTTCTGTTTCACCTTTATCAGATAATAACATGTCATACATGTTTCGTATTAATTCAGAATGTTATCAATATTTATTTATATTATAACTGATTACAAATTATGAACAATTTTCACATTGTGCAAGACTGATGATATATAAAAGTGACTGAATTATTAACATATGATGGTGTAAGCTGTATTATACGAAACAGGAAACACCACCCATTATGACATTTCCTAACTATGGCAAGATGAAAAACAGTCAGAAAATAACAAATATTATTACAAAAATTGTTTTGCATAAATGTTTTGTATAAGAAGAGCCCTTTAACTATAAGTTTTGCAAAACATTGTGTCTTGAATATCTTGATGCAAAATAAAAATAAAAAATTAAAGAAAAATTGAGTCTGACAAATTAACTCTTTTGAATGAACGGAATAAAAATATTTACAAAATAAAAACGGTCTTTAGAAAGCATGGTTTTCGATTTTAGTTCAAAGAATACACGATCACCTCTAGCAAACTAGTAAGTGCATATATTGATCAACAACGATTAACTTAAGTAACGGGCATTTTACTGATCCAACATCAGACAACCTCTGACACTTTTAAACTTGCATTGCGAAAATAGTATCATCGACAGAGGAAAACAAACACATCTAACGTCAATGAAGGGTTACCCTTCTCTAATGCCTACACATGAGAGCATTACCAAGTAGACATTTGTGCTATTTTTCACACTGTAGAGACCATGATGATATCCCTATTTTTAACATAACAGTTATAGATTATGCGAAACAACCATCCGAATTACGCATCCGAAAAGCATTTTGGATCAAGAAAATCTGCCCCGATCTGAATACCAATCATATTTCTTAAACTCTCTTTCTGTTTCTTATTGTTTCACAGTCTTTAAAATCTTATAATATTATTACACACATAACATTATCCACCGTATGAACGCTTGTCTCAAAATCGATTTCCTCATTATTAATTATATTAATAATTTGTGATCTAAATGATTGCGCAACCCTCTATATTTAGCAGGCAGCATTGCTGCGTCCTTAGTCTATTGATGTAGGTTGAACGAAGGGTACATTGGTACCAAAAATATTTCCTGCGTTAAAATTATTTTTCCTACTTTTCATTAAGACATGTTTTTTTACTTCCAAGGTGAAGTGGTATACAACTACAAAATGAGCTTATAGTTTTGAAATAGACAACTTTCATTAGTTCTTGTGGAATGTTTTTTAACAAAATTTTTATTATTCTAAATTTAATTTTTCGCCGGTTTTAAAATTTAAATTTTTTTTATAGCAACCGTACTCAGTTAATGTTGTTCTTTGCGCAGTAATAGTGGGTGGCGAATTTTATAACAGCTTACTTATAATTTAGTAATGTACAGGTTTTACTTGGAGGTTTTCTTCCACATAGTCGCAGTTAGAATAAATAAATAGCTTTGCACAGATATTACAGTTTTATATATAACAGCTTTTCTAATCCTATCTAGAGATTTCAACTGTCAAGATTTAAGTTAAATATATTAAATATTTATCGTTAAATATGTATGGTTTTACAGTCTCAAAGGCTGACATGCATCAATAAAGAATCCACTTGTAGCTTTTTCCAATCATTTTTAATCTCAAAGAAATAAAACCGTTTACAATTTAACCATGATAAATATTAATCTTTATTTTCGAAATTGTCTTCTTTAATAAAACGTAGCAACTAAACGATAACAATTTAAGTAATTTCATTCATTAAAATTAAAAGATAATTATATATAATAATGAACACTATTCTGATTAGTTAATTTATATAAATAAAAATTCCATCTCCAATTTATGAATGAAATGTATTCAATTAATTCTAACTAAATTGCATTTAAATGTACTCCATCAAATTTGAACCATTCCAATAAAATATTCTGGAAGCTTCTGTGTTCAAGTTTTCTTATCAAGAATTCGAAATAAAATTGAAAGGTGTTGTCAATATTATTCTTTTTTATAATTGTCCTCTATGGTTGTTGGTCACCAAATTGTCCTCTATGGTTGTTGGTCACCAAATTGTCCTCTATGGTTGTTGGTCACCAAATTGTCCTC
>JAUZNC010048756.1:0-15756 GCA_034780395.1 Vannuccia rotundouncinata | reverse complement strand
TAGCAAGGGTGCGGAAAAAATTTAACTAGCAAAGGTGCGCAAAATAATTTAACTAGCGTTTTACCGGAGTCGGGGGGGGGGGGGGGGTGGCTTGGATATACCGGTTCCACACTACTTAATCACTTCAAATTTTTCTTAAATAAAGTATTTTATCAATAGGTAATATTAATTAATAGAGCCTAGAGGCATTTGTTAAATAGGTAGTGATCAGTCTACAGACTTCAATTCAGACTAGTTAAATTTATTTATTAAACAATTATACTAATTCTTATCTAACATATATAAAACCAAATGTTTTTAGGAAATAAAAAATTGTGTTATTAAATAACAAAAATTCTATATTTAGGTATATATATATTGGGTCTTGCCCAATATTCGTATTTAAACATAACCTATTCATAAAATTTGTTTAAAAAATAATACTTACCATCTGCTGTCGTTTAATAGGATCGCCCAAAAGAGAATCACCAAAAGCCTCCAATTCCTCCACAGTTTTGACAGGTAAGGAGGACAAAAACCTGAGCCAGAAGAAGACGGCAGCGCTCGTATTAACATCTTAGGCCACCATAGCTTCGATGGACAACAATTTCTGCCTGTTTTCGTGAGGTTCTTCTTGTAATGAATGAAGTAATCGAAATATTTCTCGAAAACCCTCTTTCATATGCATGCAATTATGGCCCCCGCATTTTTCGGGAAAGTTTGTAACTGAAAAAATAGTGTTAATATTACAGTATCAACGAATTATTTTAACCTTATAATCCTATTGTAATTATAAATATAATATTAAGAACAATTTCAGATGTATAATAAAAACTAGAATTATAATTAAAATTAGAAAACTAATAATAAGTATAATTTACATTAACCATGTAGAAATATTATGAAATATATTAAAAATAAAGAATTCAAATGTTAATTAATCTCACCAGTGGTGTTACTCCTAACTTGAGGTGAAGAGGATTCTTGTGGAATTCCAATATTGGGTGATGATTGGGGAAAGGGCGGTGGCACTGGCAGTGGCAGTGAATGAGAGAGTATGGATGTCATTACTTTGGTTTTTTGTCTCTTGCGAGGAGGTGTGTTTTCCTTGTTCATGTATTTGATAGGTGGATTAATATGTCGAGGCGCAGATGGATCGTCAGAAGAAAGATCCGAGTCATAATCGGCTTGGATTTCTTTCTGCCTAGCAGCTTCGTATGTTTCTGAAACAGTAAAGAATAGTTCAACATTACTAAAACTATAACAATACAAAATATTAATTGGATCTAAAAATAGAGATAATATTTAAAAAAATAAATAATTTAATAAATATATCCAAGATCAAATGGAATTAATCAATACTCCTGAATATTAAATTACTAATAAATCCTAAATATGTGTTATGTACTGCTTTTTATATATATATATATATTGAAATATTAAATTTTGTTATTAATATTATCGTGACTAATATATTTCATTCTTGAATATGTTAATACTAATTTGTAGTACCCTAAAATATTTAGTTTCCCTAAAACAAAGAAATATACAAATTAATATTTAACAACTCACGTATGTTACTATATAGTAGTCTGCAGGGAAAGCAACGCCATGTGGAATCTGGTTGAATGTCGCTTTTAAAAATGGACAACAATTATTATACTTGCTGAAACGACGTTCGGCAATAGAAACTTCATTTGTCATCGAAAATTCAGCAATGGAATACATCTAAAATAAGTTACAAATGAAATTTAATTGTATATCTGATGGTTAACATATGGTAATTACTTTAGGAAATAATTATTAATAAATTTAACATTAATCGCATTTTTAGATATGAAAATATTATTTTTTGTAATTTTCAAAATTAATAAAACAAAAATCCTGATCATCTGTAATATGGAAATAAAATAGAACACAACAATTGCAATTCTTGGTACAGTTTATTCTTAATTTGTAATAAATAATCACAAGTATAACAAAAAGATTAAACATTAAATACATAAAAAATAGAATGAAGTTTTTCATTAAGAATGGAGGAATTATGCAATTTTTTTACAAATATTCTAAAAGGGGTAAGCAAACAAATTTACTGTCAAATGGGAACAATATACATTTTTTGAAACAGATTGTAATGGTAATAGTTAAAATGTGTTAGACAAATTGTTAACAATATAGATACCAAATGTGGAGGATGGACAAGGGTATGTGAAAAAATCTATTTTGTCTTTAAAACGTGAAGCAAGGAGAAAACCGTCATTATTGTGATTCACAAGAATGTTTAAAATGTTATACACGTTTTTGTTTACTATGCAGCCATTGTCATTTTTGTGTATGCAAAAAGTGATTTTAAGTCCAACATATTTCTGAAATTGTTTTTTAAATGAGAAATTTGGAACAAGTGGTCCAGAGTCATGTTCTTTAATAAATTTAGGAAAAACACAGGCTCTACCCTCAGTTTTGAAGATTTGACCCTGCTCTAATATCCTCTTTGTAACTTGCTGCAAAGGGAGAAAACCTGAGTGGACCTTGCGTTTTAAATATTTCATTGCATTTTCAAAAGCAAAACAAGAAAAGTTGTCTAAAGATCCAAATAGGCGAACATATTTCACCAAGTGAAGCAATCTGTGAACATTAAATACAAGGAATTTAAGCGAATATACATTTTTAGCCTCTTCAACAAATTGTTGAAGTAGTTGCTGAGCATAAGCAAGCCAAGAATCATCGCAACAAAATTTTGTATCAATAAGTATCTGACAGAAAAAAGCATAAAATGTTTGTAAACTTTATCAGAAACAATGCCTTTGAAAGCTACCAGTATACAGCAAAATTGAACGATATTCTGTTGCCTTAAAAAATGCCATATCTTTTAGGCTTCTGGGTTTCCTTCAAAATTCAGATGGCATATGGTGGCGCAAATCAACAAAACTGATAGATATGTTTTTAATTAATAAACAGGACAGACGCACATTAAAACTTCCTGATATCCACTGTTTCAAAATTTTATTTACTACACCAAGACACACTTGATGCATATAGTCTACTGGGAATGCATTTACCATATCCAAATATGATAAATTACACAAGATTGAAGGACCTGAATGGTGTTCTTCATCACTATACAGACTGAAACACCTGTTATTTCTTTCTACAATATGAATTTCTGGATAGACAACACGTCCATCCCATAAACCATATTGTGTACATAATTATCACAGCCAGAATATCCTGAACATAGTTTAATACACTTTATATGTGCCCGAGCAGGAGCATCCATAGGAATACATTGAACCCTTACAGTGTAGGTATTATTATTAAAACAGAGACCATTATTATACAGAGAATTTAGATCAGTAATCAATGTATCTAAATAGAGTGAAATATCTGGTTTTGACTCTCCACAATAAATTCCTGCTAAGAACAACTTTAACCAAAATAGGCCAAAATGATATTTTACTTGATTTTGATACAGGCATACCATCAAAATTAATCTGCAAATCATTGAATTTTCCAGAAGGACACAGTTGCTTATCCTTCTTACTTCTTCATTAAGGTAGTATTGAAAATTAGTTATTGACTAGTCTAATTGTTATTTATTAAACTATTCTTTTAAGACCTTTATAGATACATGTTTATTGAATATTTGTGACCTTAATAATTCTATTATTTTAAAACAAATAACCCTTACTTAACAGCAGATTTTGGTTCGATACCCATTCTCGGCATAATTAAATGTCTGTTGACAAATTAACTCATTATATCGGTAATATTATATATATATATATTGAAAAGTAATTCATAGTTTTCTTTTAATTCATATTTTTAGTTTAATCGTTATAATGGGTTAATTAAAAAGCATTTGCCGGTTTGCTTTTACTGCTTAATAGTCCTTGTTATTATTTGATATAATAATAATTAAATTACGAATCTAACACTTTCTTTTTATTTCCCGCCGGAACCCCGTACTTATCTTGTTATTTCCCGGGGAAACCCCACACATCTTATTATTTCCCGCACTTTCTTCAGTATTCCAATGAGAATCCCGCATTTTTCTTGCTATTTTCCGTAGGAATACTGATTCTTATAGATTCTTAACATATTCCCGCGTTAAGATTCTCGTGAGATTCTTACTTGGGAATCCAGCGGGAAAACTGCGGGGATGGTCGACTAGTGAACGTTAAATTTTACGCATCGCACTTGGTCATAGATGTTGTGCATATAGAACGTCCTTTATAGTAGCTCAAGGTTGGTATTTACTTAATAGTAAATTAATAATTTTTTTAAATGTGAAGTATATGCAAGATATTTTAATCATAATAATCTCGACTCATATAAATTGGCTAAATGATAGTGTTTTGTATATAAGCTTCCTCATTTATACATTCATAATTTTTATTTAATTATTCATATGCCAACCATCCATACGTTATTATTTGTATAAGCTATGTACTATTTTTAAATTGTATCGGATTTTAGTTGAATCGATATAGTAATTTAATGATTAAATTACTATTTGTAAATAAGCGGATTAATATTGAATTATTATTGAGATATTATCTGATGTTAGTTGGTTCAATATTGGATTACTATATGGAAATTATCGGATTACTGGCTAATGATTGGTATACTTTTTGGAAATAATCGGTTTATAATATTGCTAAATGATCGGCTAATTATTGGTAACTTATATCGGATTATTGTTGGTTCAAAATTGGTTTATTGAGAAATTATTGGTTTATTTCCGGATAGTAAATGGATAGCCAATTTATTATCGGGATATCATTGGTAAATCAATGGTCCGATGATAAATACTCGTCTGGGTATACAAAAAACAAAAATATACTCATGGCTAGAAATTATATTTAAAAATAATACAATCACGAGCGATACTAATAAAGATCCAAAAGATATAAAATTCACATATACAATTAGAGAATAACAAAAAAATGAAATTGACAAGCTAAAGGTGAAATAATTATTTTAGTAGTAAAGACAGTGTTTTAAAAGTACTTTAAATATGTTAGATGGTGGAGCTGTAGATGCTTGAGTAATTCAAAATATTAATTTAAAAAGATGACAATAACATTTTTTAAATATTACTTTTGGTGTAAAATTGAAAAAATATATAAAGAATCGAATATATATAAAACTACTTTAAATTTCAGCCATCTTAACAAAATATGTCATATTATATATAAAAAGATGTGAATGAATATCATAGACTTGCACTTTAATGAAAAATATATTTGCAAACATATTCACACATAACACATATATATCTACAATTAATAATGATAATTAATAAAAAATAATGTTCAAAACCATAAGAAAATGCTATAATTATACACTAAAATGAGACAAGATAAAAAATGGGAAAAACACGGATACATTATCAATTAATGAGAGTAACAAACAAAAGATGGAGTAAATATAGACAAATACAAATAAAATATTACTCGTACAAATAAAGTGGGCATTTGTATGTTTTTTAAGCAGTATGAATTAGCGAGTGATATTTCAGACTGGATGAATGAGAAAATGATTTACTGCAAAGTGAACATTTGTAAGGTTTTTCAGCAGTATGTATTCGAATATGATTTTTCAGATAGACTGATTGAGAAAACGATTTATTGCAAAGAGTTAATAAATACGCTAATAAATAAATTAAGATTTTTTACCAGTATGAATTAGTGTGTGGTTTTTCAGAATGGATGATCTAGAAAAGGATTTTTCGCAAAGCGTACATTTGTAAGGTTTTTCACCAGTATGAATTAGTGCGTGTGTTTTCAGACTGGATTTTGCAGAAAATGATTTTTTGCAAAGAGTACATTTATAGGGTTTTTCACCAGTATGAATTAAGGTGTGACTTATCAGATTGGATGGTTGAGAAAAAGATTTATCACAAAGTGTGCATTTGTAAGGTTTTTCACCAGTATGAACTAGTGCGTGTGATTTCAGATTGGATGAATTAGAAAATGATTTATTGCAAAGTGTACATTTGTGAGGTTTTTCCTTAGTATGAACTAGTACATGTGCTTTCAGACTGGTTGAATTAGAAAATGATCTATTGCAAAATGTACATTTGTAAGGTTTTTCACCAGTATGATTTAACGTGTGACTTATCAGATGTGATGATTGAGAAAATGATTTATTGCAAAATGTACATTTGTAAGGTTTTTCACCAGTATGATTTAGTGTGTGTATTTTCAGATTATATTTTAAAGAAAAGGATTGATTGCACAGCGCACATTTGTGAGGTTTTTCACCACTATGAATTAGTGTGTGTCTTTTCAGATTGTTTGATTGAGAAAATGATTTATTGCAAAAAGTACATTTGTAAGGTTTTTCACCAGTATGAAGTAATGTATGACTTTTCAGATGTGATGATTGAGAAAATGATTTATTGCAAAGTGTACATTTGTAAGGTTTTTTACCAGTATGAATTAGAGAGTGATTTTTCAGACCGGTTAATGAAAAAAACAATTTATTGCAAAGTGTACATTTGTAAGTTTTTTTTCCAGTATGTCGTAATGTGTGACTTTTCAGATAGCATGATTGAGAAAACGATTTATTACAAAGAGTGCATTTGTAAGGTTTTTCACCAATATGTATTAATGTATGTTTTTTAAGATATGATGTTCGAGAAAACGATTTATTACAATGTGTACAATTGTAAGGTTTTTCACTAGTATGAGTTAGGGAGTGACTTTCCAGTATGGATGATTGAGAAAAGGTTTTATTGCAAAGTGTACATTTGTAAGGTTTTTCACCAGTATGTATTCGAATATGATTTTTTAGATTATATGATTGAGAAAATGATTTATTGCAAAGATTACATCTGTAAGGTTTTTCACCAGTATGAAGTAATGTATGTTTTTTAAGATTCGATGATCGAGAAAATGATTTATTACAAAGTGTACATTGGTAAGGTTTTTCACCAGTATGAATTCGCGAGTGATTTTTCAGACTAGATGATACAGAAAATTATTTATTGCAAAGTGTACATTTGTAAGGTTTTTCTCTAGTATGAATTCTGGAGTGATTTTTGAGACTGCATGATACAGAAAATGATTTATTGCAAACTGTACATTTATAAGGTTTTTCACCAGTATGAGTTAATGTGTGACTTTTCAGACAGGATGATAGAGAAAATGATTTATTGCAATGAGTACATTTGTACGGTTTTTCACCAGTATGAATTAGGGAGTGATTTTTCAGACTGGATGATACAGAAAAAGATTTAGTGCAAAATGTACATTTGTACGGTTTTTCACCAGTATGAATTTTCATGTGACATTTCAGATTGGATGATCGAGAAAATGATTTATTGCAAAGTGTACATTTGTAAGGTTTTTCACCAGTATGTATTCGAATATGATTTTTTAGATTGGTTGATTGAGAAAAGGATTTATTGCAAAGTGTGCAATTGTACGGTTTTTTAACTGTATGAATTTTCATGTGCCTGTTCAAATCAAAAAATCATCAAAATTAATTACTAAATAATATAAATTCGTAAATTAATTTAAGAGACAAAATTCATTTATCCATATAAACAATCTTTCATTGAATCGAATCGAATTTGTTGTACGGAAGGAAATTTCTTGATATCTGAAATTAACACAAAACAGAAAAATACCAATTTCCATTTAAATATATGAATAAAGTTATATTTTAAACTTAAAAGAATAATAGAAATACAAAACGTGCAGAAAGTTAAATAAATACAGGGTAAAAATTAACCGCAAAAAGACAAATCAAATTATATTGAAGTGAGGTTTCAACAATTACAATTTTTTATCATCATACTAATAAAAAACATTATACATATTATTATAATTCAATTAAGACATTTGAAATGTGAACAAATATAATATGTAATCTTAAAATATGATTTGTACAGTTCCTATTCTCAACGTGTGTTTAAAGTTAACAATAGTTTGTAATATTATATTGAATGCGTTTTTTCAGTTTCCTAATTGATTACAGTTATAGATTAATCAATTATAGATGCCAAATTAAAATATTAAATATATGCTTTTTTTATTTTGTTGTGTTTATTTTTATACCATTTAAAAATCAATTACATAAATAACAATTTATTAATGAATTCATCGTTGCGTTCGCAACTTTAGTGGGAAACGATAGCAGAAGAGTAAAATGTTATCTATTTTATATTAGAAATCTTTGAAGTTTATTGGTGTCGATGTTTTGGATTTTATGAGTGAAAACAGTTAATGAATGCTTATCAAAATATCGTCATGATAGTATATTACCGGGGCACATTAATAGTCCGGCAGAAGCTTGGCTGAACGTGTATTTAGAGTATAAAGTTTTTTTATTGTTTAATATTGATGTCTAACACATATGTTTCAAGAAACTGCCGGGTGACACCTTGTCACCCTTGAGCGTTTTGAGCTAGAGAGCCAAATCCAAAATGGCCGCCGCTGAATCCGAAAAATCTACTTGATCACATATCTTTGCAACCAGTCATACTAAAAACATTATTAATATGTGCTATCATATGTTTTCATGTATAAGGAATCCAATGCCGCCATCAGTTACGCTGTAAAATATCAGAAAAATCACAGCAGTAATAATTTGCCTTTATCAGATAGCGAAATCTATTTATAGCACACGGTTTTGTCACCAGTTGTAAAATCAGCTTTTACTAAAATAGTTACGTACTTATAGAATAATGTTACTTGTTCATAGCTACTAATTTTATTCTTTGAATTTACAAAAATATCAATCTTAATTATGATTGGCTAAAACGATATCCAATTATACAAACTGTTTTGGTAACTGATAGGCGTGGTTTACAAATAAGATGCTTAGGAAATAGGCGTGGTTTACAAATAAGTTTGTTTGTCGGATTGCTGCTTGATTCATAACGTTGATAATCCTTTTTGTGTCACTATTCCATTGGAGTTGTATATTCTGTCGGACATCCCTAGGTAAGTTTATCTATGTAATATCAAAATTGACAGACGGATGACGATATATAACATGCAAAATTGTAATTGCCATATATTTTTTGTTGCAGGTTGAAGGATGGACAGTGTAGACATGGCAATGGATGAATGCTTTTTCAAGTGGAAGTACATGTGCGACTGCAAGCAGGAAAAACTCATCGAGTCTGGACGAAGTCGAATTGAAAGCATCATAAAATGCAGCAAAATATACCATGATGAAGTACATCATCAGCTTGAGAATTCTTTAGAAGCAAGTACTGACTTAACGTTTAAGTGCCATAAAAGTTCGTATAAACTTACACCTCGACCACACAAATACAGAGAGTTATCAAACGAAAACAAAAAGCGGAGGGACCTTCAGTGATTACCCCCAAAAGGACAAGACTTTCGTATGCTTAAACATTCAGCTTTCAGGATCATTATTTGTTTTGTGGTGAAAATTGCTACTTAGAGATAAACACCAAAAATCCTGCTCGTTGGAACCCAGCATACCTATTTCGTGAGGTTGAAACAAAAGGAGGCAACAAATCACTGAAACAATCTGTTTTAGATGTGTGCGATCTCAGAGGTGACGAATGGGCCAGTGCCGTTAAGACACGCATACATGGTGCCATCAGTGATTTGCATGCTGCAGACGCAAAGTATCAAGTGTCCTGCAGATGTAAGTTTATGGGAACGAGAGCAGTGACAACAGCTGCTCGTTCCAGCACAAGCACCAGTGAGGAAGATGACGCTCTACTTCGTCGAATTTAAACTGTCAAGTAAGATTTCACGCGCACTTGGAACTATGTAGAACTATTCAAGGCATATACTGAATATGAAGGCAACAAACTCACTCTCCCGTATGCGCCTGGTCAAAAGTGTTTCTGAGGTTTTTTAGGAGGATCTTCTGTGCTGAGTTCTACAGGCATCGCAAGTATCCTAATTTTCCGCAGCAAAGCTTCAACAGTTGTGAGGCTTGTCGACGAAGCAGAAGATGATTTGGACACTGCAACAGCAAAAATCTCCAAAAAGATAAAGAGTGAAATTAAGGCAATCCCAACAGACAAACTTCAGTATGAAACGGAAATCAACAGAGATATTGCCACAGAATCCGTAAGTGAAACTCTTTTGAAACTGTTGAAAGAATTATCCCACAAGTTAGACAAGACCCTGTTGGCCATTCTTGTTGGATCAATGATTACCAGTGCAGTGCGCAATCACCCAACCAGTCTTCAGATCGATCTTGGAGTATTGAAGCGGGACTCTAATAGCTCGTCAATCACATGCATGCGTTTGGAGTGACCTGTTCATATGATGAGGTACTACGTTTCAAGAAATCAGCAGCACTGGCAGCGACAACCGACATGGACTTATCTGGTATATTACGTGCTGAAGGAGGTCTTGTCCAAGTTGTTGTTGGCAACTTTGATGCTAACATATCTTCTTAAAACGGTAAACGTTCTACTCATTCCTTGGCAGTGCTCTTAACACAAAAAGAGCAAGGTGCTACATTCAATGACAATGACAAACAGGTTATCAAGCGCATTAAGAAATATGAGTTATCTGAGCCAATTCAATATGACTTGAAAATTCAACGATTCAGTGGAGTTAAACATCCTGAATTACCAGAGCGTGCCTCAAGAAAGTCTGTACAACCACTCAAAGTTCTTGCCCATAAAGTGTTGTCAAGACAGAGAGCAGATGAGAATGACACCGGTTTTCTGGAAGACGTTCTGTTCAAGCAGAAATGCCCAGAGTTCAATGGATACAATACAGCTAACAGTCGTGAACAAGGTCAATCAATCCTACCAAAAACCAAAGCCGTGTATCTACCGCTCATGGATATGACCCTCTCCGATCCTGACACTATAATGACGGCCCTCGTCAGAGCGCAGCAACTCACGCTACAAACAGGCCAGCAGTTTGTCATATTTACATGCGACTTGCAGCTGTACCGTGTGGCACTCCACGTACAGTGGACGTATCCCGACAGATTCTCAAATGTCATTCTAAGACTGGGTGGGATGCACACTTTAATGAGCTTTGTAGGTTCAGTCGGCACCTTGATGGCAGAAACTGGACTCTCTCAGATATTGAGTGCAGCTTTTGGAGGAGTAGCAAAGATGCTTTCGGGCAAAAAGTTCCCCCAAAATATGGGGGCCCTTCGTCTTGTTGCAGAGGTGTTACTGAGACGAATTTTTGAGAGCAATGCAATTGCATGCAAACAGAACATGATGAGCATCTTGGAAGACCTTGCAACTAAAACCAAAACGACTAAACTGTGGGTTGATGTGCTCATAAAACCAGTCTTCATCATGATGAAGTTCATCAGACCAGAACGCGAAGGGAATGCCATCCTCATGATGCCATATTTCTTTGCGGCGGGTCATGTGCACTATGCACGATATGACTTATTCTACCTCAGAACGATGGAGGCTCTCCCTGTCGAGGTTCTTACCCAGTTCATGAAAGGAGAGCATGTCATGAGACATGTTCCAGGCAGGTGGAACGGAATCTGGAGCGACATGTTTATAGGAACCACATTCATGCGCTATGGTATTATTGGCATCACCCTCAAGCCGGAAACACTATAAACGTGGGCCTTAAGTCTCCACATCTGCAGCAAACTTTACTTGACATTACTTAACAAATTTACTTGACATGATCGACGGAAACTGTGACATCGCGCAGGAGATCCACAAGGAGGAAGCTCGGGCTCGAATCGCCGATGACAAGCAAGACAGAAAAGAAATCAAACGGAAACTGGATCTCAGCATAGATCCTCTTGATCCGCTGGAGCATCCTGGAGGCCTAACTAACATTGTCAGTGGCAAGGTGGGACCTTCTTCAATCAACGTACATGAAGCAATTGCAGTCGGGAAAAGTCAAATGTCCGAGTTTGAAAGTACATGGCCAGAAAAGTTCCAAGACTGTATCAACAAAAGAATCACGACCATGATAGTGACACAGAACAGCGTGAAAATTGGTGAAGCAATAGTATTTGACACAAACCTCATATACTCTCGAGGGTTAAAGGACTTCAGGCCAGTTCCCGCGACATGGACATCGAAGAAGTTCTTGCACATGAGTTGGCACCTGTTCCAACATCAATGTTCACGGATGCAGGATAGATGCGATGTTCTA
Organism: Vannuccia rotundouncinata; assembly: GCA_034780395.1. Lineage (NCBI taxonomy): Eukaryota > Metazoa > Platyhelminthes > Proseriata > Coelogynoporidae > Vannuccia > Vannuccia rotundouncinata. The sequence goes on along the minus strand of JAUZNC010048756.1, from coordinate 3,679 downwards.
TAGCGAAATCTGTGCTCAAGAAGAAACTACAAGTGGAAGTGTCTTCAAGAAATGCGTCAAACTCCAACGTCACAATTATTGATGGATCAGCGTTACTCTGGGTAGTACACTGGCCTGCAGGCGGGACTGTGGAAACTTTTGTGAACAATTTGAGAGGACACATTGAAAGGAAGTTGCAAACAGGGGATGTGTACCTGGTGTTCGATCGGTATTACGAGTACAGCACAAAAAGGGTTACAAGAAGTGCAAGGACAACTGAAGCCAGCAGAGTTTACCAACTGAAAAGAACTACTGAACTTCCATCGCAGAAAGTTGTTTTGACTGTAACCGTAAACAAAAAACAACTCATAGCCATAATTTGCAAGAAGTTGATAGGATGTACGTCGTTCCATCGAGATTATCTACAGAAGCACAAACTCATCATCACAGGCCAAGACAAAACTCCTGTTGAGATCAGCAATGGTGGCGTCATCATCCAAACTTATTCAACCACGAAGAGGCAGACCTCATCATCGTGCAACAAATGCTTCTGATTGCGAAAGAAAACCCCACAGGAATCGCCGTGCTATCCGATGATACAGACGTATTCGTCCCTGCTTCTGCATTTCTACCTTGCGGATGAACTTACGCTGTTGATGACAATGGAATCTCCTATCAAAGAACGAGCTGTAGTGGACATCGGCAAGACTGTAGAGAAGCACAGAGATATCATTCCAGAAATCCTTGCTGCTCATGCACTTTCGGGTGTCACACCGTTGCATGCTGTTTCGGCATTAGAAAGAATACTGCTGTTAAAGTTTTAACAAGTGGTCTTTCTTTGGCACTTCTTGGACAACTAGATACATCGATGCCTGCAGTCATACATCAAGCAACAACATTCATGACAGCTTGCTATGGACAAAGGAATTGTGAAACGATGTCAAAAGCTCGAGTGAATTGTTGGGCTGCTAAAACTGGCAAGGGATATACATCTACACCAAAATTATGCTCTCTACCACCTACCGATGCCGCGTTTGAAGAAAACGTGAAACGGGCTCATCTCCAAGCAGGGATGTGGCGTGCGTTGAAAGATGTGGATCCTCAAAGACTTGATGTTGTTAAGTTTGGATGGAAGAGAGATGAGGTTAACAGAGTACTTGTACCATCAACCATCCCTGACACAGTGAACCTTGCACCACCTGCCATCTTGCAACTCGTCAGGTGCGGGTGTGCAACTGCTACCCCATGCAGTTTATCCAGGTGCAGCTGTAGGAGTGCCTCTCTTCCATGTACAGTGTTCTGTGCGTGCCATGACGGAGGTTGCCACAACCCGGACACTTTTTGAACTTTGATTTTTTACTTTAATCTGATGTGTGAAATATCCATGTCCACTGTGTGGAGACATTCTTGTATTCAGCACCTTTGTAATAAATAAAAAATCTGTATATTTTGATCCATATATATTTTGATTTTGAACTGTATATTCTAGGGCCCTCATATTTTCTGTGTTGATATAAAAATCAATAGTATAAAATCAATAACTTTTTGAGACCAGATTTTCGTAGAATCTATTTATAGGTAATAATATAGAACAAACTTAGTAACATTATTATATAGGTACCGTAACTATTTTAGTAAAATCTGATTTCACACATGGTGGCAAAACCGTGTGCTATAAATAGATTTCGCTATCTGATAAAGGCAAATTATTACTGCTGTGATTTTTCTGATATTTTACAGCATAACTGATGGCGGCATTGGATTCCTTATACCTGAAAACATTTGATAGCACATATTGATAATGTTTTTAGCATGACTAGTTGCAAAGATATGTGATCAAGTAGATTTTTCGGATTCAGTGGCGGCCATTTTGGATTTGGCTCTCTAGCTCAAAACGCTCAAGGGTGACAAGGTGTCACCGGCTGTTTCTTGAAACATATGTGTTAGACATCAATATTAAACAATAAAAAAACTTTATACTCCAAATGCAGGTCTAGCTAATATATTGCGTTTGTCTGCCGGACTATAAGAAGCTAAAACAGGATTATTTATCTTCACTTGGTATGATAAATTAGCAAGCGAGGAGAACCATTCAATTGATTGGTAACATGTTGATAATGTAGATATTCCATTATTGAAGAAAAGTCTTAGTCGTATTCAATTTTGTAAAATTAAAAAATGCACTTAATTTAGTTGATGCTTCCTTTTTGAGATATTCACTAAAAACATAATTTATTGACATGTTCATTTTTATATAAAAGTCTATGATGTCATAAAAACATTTTTTCAAAAAAATAATGATGTATTTAGATACTTTATACACATGTTTCTATCTATTGGTAATATATATTATATGAATTTAAAATGCTTCATAAAGAGTGATTTGCGATTAAAAGTTTTCTTCCTTAAATAGGGAATTTACATGGTATATATGACATTGGCGCCCATTTTGACAATGTTCCCATGTCATGAGCACATATTAGTAAACATTAGATTAGTATTAATATTATATAATTTATAATATAAGTTGGTTGTTTTAATTTATCTCCTTAAAAAACGCAGAGATTTAAAACTTGAGCAATGAGTAATGTTTACTTTTCTTGACTTTTCCCAACCCAGCTCCTTTTTCCAGGGAAACCACTCACATTATTATGGCAACTTTTAGTATTATGGCAATAGTCTTAAACATAAGTGTGCAGACGTGCAGAGCTAGTGTGGTCTTATTCGTGCATTTTGAAATATTTACTGCTATATTCATCATGACTTTTCTGTACTGGTCGACGTGCCCTGACCTGCACTTTCCATTGGAGTGCTCTGTTTGCCATGAATCCGACAAATCGTCAGACAATCAAGACTTCAACCTTTCTTTTAATTGTTGCATCAAAAGCTTTGAACTATCTACTGCCCTGACAGATGAGCCATATTACTCTATTTATCTAAAATAAAATTCATGTAGAATCAAAACTTTTGTATTTCACTTTGTAATTATTTCTCTGTATAGTTTTATGTTTTACAAAAACTGTAATGAAACATTATTTTCTTTTAGGCACTGAACAGTGGGCCACAGACATACCTGGAGCTGCAGCCCTTCCAGTATCTTCTCGAATTGTCATGCATCTTTTGTCCAGACATGGCTTACTTGATTGAGGCTACCATCTTTTTATTGACAATAATTTTACAAGCATTCCTCTTCAACAAGTGTCAACAAAATAAAAATAGAGTAATGATTGTGTTACTATATATGTTAGAATGATGACAAACTGTTTATGAAACAAGAGATGTTTTCTTGTTTTATATTATCACATAAAGGTGTAAGTAACTAAGTGGGGATGCATCAACAGTACAATTTATTGTTTTATATAAATATATATACATTGTTTACAAACTTCTTCTAGTCTACTCTAAATGCAATTGACTGTATAAAAATATTTACATGATGATTATATAAACTATAATAACCTATTGATAACAGTAACATTGATTTGCATTATGGAAATACCATAGAAATACATTATGGTTAGTTTCCAAACGTTCAGAGCATATTATTAGCAAAAAATCAATGAATAAAAAATAAGCAAATCTGAAATAATTTTTTCAAATTTTATGCTAGTGTTTTTATTAGTGCGCACATTTATTCTTCAAAATATTCGAATTCGTCAAAGCAGACTGAAATATTTCTATATAAAAACTATAGAAAGTT
>JAUZNC010048745.1:0-15756 GCA_034780395.1 Vannuccia rotundouncinata | reverse complement strand
CGGAACCATTTTGCATCTTCATTTGAATTACGAATTGTTATTATTATTATATTGAGTCTTCAATTTTTTCATTTATCGGAACAAAGTGGAGGAACCACTCTGAGTAAGTATAAACGATTTTATTCTTATTGTGAATACAATTTATTTTATATAAATAATTTAATTTAATGTGTACAAAAATTTAAGAGATATAATTTACTTATCTAAATATTTCTTTAATTATTTGTTTAGGTACTTATTTGTTTACTTGTTTAATTATTTATTTATAAACAATATATAACTTCAGCCATTTCCTTCATATTTATATAAGATTCCAAAACGATCTGATAGTGTATTTTATGAATTTTATAGCGTAATTTTATAATTAAATATTATTAATATTTTCTTAATGTAAATGTTTCAGAGTTAATAACATATTCTCAAATTTCCATTTTTTACTAAATTTATTTATTAAATGACAATTTTTGACTGCTATTCAAAGGTAAGTTCAGTTCAGTTATGCCTTTGTGTTTTAATGTTTATAACTACATGATTGAATGAATAATGGTACGGTCGGAGGGTTTTATGTATGTGTCTGATGTTAAAAATGATTCCCGAACGAAATAGTTAGGTAGGTATAACAACAATATTTTACAAAAGTTAAAACGTAAAAAAATCAAGTCAAAATTTAATAGTAATCAAGTACATAATTAGTTTTATTTTGCTTGTGTTATTTTATTCTCAAAGTACTCCCCTATAATAAAATATATTTATGAAGTAATTAAAATACAAAAACGTATAAAAAACACTGTGTGTAAAATTAACCGTTAAACTACAATAAATACAGAGATAAACAGAGCTAAGTTAATAAGCCTATTATCAAATTTTACGAAAATTATTTAATTTAATTATCGCTATACGATCAAACAGGACTAATGTGGTAAGCCCGTTATAATCTAAGTCTTTTCATATTGTAGAAAAAAAATTATATGACAATGATTGCATCTTATTATTTTTATTTGAATATATCAGTTTCACCTCTCGATATATGCTTGGTTCGATAATTTTCCATCTAATAAAAGTTTTACGCCCATTTGAACATGTTTGTATGAGAATTTTCACATGTTATACTATGAATTGAATCGTCCTCTGAATCGTCCGCTAGAGTTCTACTCATTATACAAATGCTGTTTTTTTTCACACCAAACATAAATTTTTTAGTTAATCAAACTATTGACTGCACATGCACATATTTTAATGTGCATGCATTGTCAATAGTTTTAATAACTGAATTTTTTATGCTCAGAGTGAAAGAAAATGACAAAATTTTTAGCTAGTATTATTCTGAACTGCATGATCAGCCAAATTTTGAGATGTATATTTATTTAAGGAAATATAATATAAATTATATAGACATTAATTATACCTAAATACTTACCTTCTTTCATTCAATGATATACTTACATATAGCTTAATACAATAATAGTTATTATTTTATAGTTTGGTCAAATATGACATCCTATCTTCAACATTTATGATTGAATTTTAAAATTGAAAGCTACAACTGTTAAGTTTAGAGTTAAACAAATAACCTTACTCTGAATTATTCTCCCTAGCACCTACAGTTATGAACCATAATATTTACAAATAAAACAACTATGTCAAAACTAATCCAACCAGTTCCAAACTTACTGGACTGGTTCAAAATTGCCTGCCAATAACTTAAGTGGTTAATTTATAGATCAGTTAGATATTCAAAAGACAACCTATACCAAAGCTATGGGATAAATTTTAACAACTTAATAACCAACATGTTGCCAAAATTTCATAAATAACTTATTAATTATTTAACTGCACATTTTGTCATTTTATACTATAATATATAATCATTTATACTAATATCTACTGTCATTTAGATTTTTTTTTTTTCTAAATCAGATTTATTTTTTAATCATAATTTTTATACATGGCCTCAGACAGGTCTGCTTTTTTAGCCATCGGCCATTATGATCTGTTAAAATTTTGGATTATATTACAATGTTTAACAGTATTACATGATATGTTTTTTATGTGCAATCATGACACAGTGCTAAGATGATATAGACTCTGGTCACAATTTTCAAATTTGACTCCTTTATTAATTGCATACATAAATTAAAAGTTAAGATTCATATGTTAAATTATTCATTATAATAATATTATAAATTTATAATGGTTAATTATCAGTACCGAAATTTAAGTATATTTCTTCATGAAATATATGTAGGGTAGATGTGTATCATAATTATTTTAAAAATATATTGAGCATAAATTCAATTAGTTTAGAAAGACTGGGATACTCTTTATAGATATAATTATGTGTACAATTACAATTTAATTGTTATTTATTTTGATTTCAGAAATGGGTGTTGATAGTGATAGAGGGTAGTATATTGTTTTATTATTATAAAAAAATATACTATTTTGCATAAATTCACTTATTCTAAAATTATTGGTGACATGACATATTAGGTTGGTACTCATTACATTAAAAAAATACTTTATGCGATGTTAAAATTGGTAAATATAATATTACATAACAATGGATTTATTGAAGATTCACTAAATGCTAAATTTTTTTAATTCAGTTACTATAATACCTTTTTTGATTAATTTCTGCTATTACAGAACAATTTGAACCACAATGAAGTTTTATTATAATTATGATGGCAATGCTGAAATTTACACTTTTTCAATAAACGATCCATTTTTAAATTCAGTTACTATAATTAATACAATTTTTGATTAATTTCTGTTATTTCAGAACGATTTGAACCACAATGAAGTCAAGGCTGTTAATTTTATTATAATTATGATGGCAATATTAATGCTGAAATTTACTCTTTTCGATACCGCTCTATTTTTAAAATTCGTTTACTATAATACCTTTGTTGATTACTGTCTGTTATTTCAGAACGATTTGAAACACGATGGAGTCAACGCGGTTAGTTTTATTAAAATTATGATAGCCATATTAATTTATAAATTTGCACTTTTTCGATAAACGCTCTATTTTTTAAATTCATTTACTATAATTAATACATTTTTCGATTACTGTCCGTTATTTAACAACAATTTGAACCACAATGAAGTCAACGCGGTTAGTTTTATTATAAAAATGTATTTCTATATTTACAAATATGCATATAATTTGCGGTTTATATATTTATATATATCTATGTTATTTTTTCTTCAGAATATGACAAGAAGTGGCAGAATCATTAAACCAGTGTCAACATTTTTGTAAAATTATTTTAATCACTTTTCCATTGACATTATTTTGACATTTTCGCAACTAATAATATACGTTTTAAAATTCCCGACATTGTTGTTGTTGATATCCTGACTTGGGTTTAAATATAATTTTATGTAAAATTATATCGTTATATACTAATATATTTTGCAATTTGTATTTTTCTCGATTAGAAATAATATTTAGATATATGATTTATACATAGACTGCAACATTTAGATCAATATTTTATTTATATAAGTTAACGACTCAACTCAAAATTAAAAGTTAGCGTTTAAAAAATATGCATTTTAATATATTCAAAGAATGATTTTGTTATAATTAGCGTGGGGTCGTGTCTGGGTGCTAGTCACTAATACCTAATACGTTAATTAATTAAGGTAGTGAGAATTTATAAATATGTATACCTAGGTATATATATTTCCATACCTACTATGTGTAAATGTTCCATTTCTATTATGAGATTATCGATTTTTGTGCAAAATTTCAGATAATAAAATTTCGTAAATAAAATTATGTATCTAGGTGTTACTATGAGTATCTGAGTCTTGTGCAAAATTTCGATTCATATTTCCCAGGAGAAAAACAGCTTTAGGCATAGATTTTCTCTTAATTTGAGCGAAATCTGTGTGCAAAATTTCGGGAAATTTTCAATAAATATGTGTACAAAATTTCATGAATGTGCAACCAGAATCACCCATAGTGAACTAGACATACACATCTTTTGGATAAGGAAAAGTCGTACATAGAAAAAGTCTTATATAAAAAGTCGTCGTAAGAAATAGTCATATAGATAATATCGTATACAATAATTGTCGTATAAAATAAGTCTTATACATAGAAATTCGTAAAAATACATTCTTGAATAGAAAAAGTTTTACACAAATGGTCGTAGGTATTAATATTTTTGAACAATAAGTTATTCATTTATGTTGAACTTGTAATTTATGTATGTTGATTATGTCATATATTATAGATTAAATTCAATACGACCATATACATATATAACTTTATCGAATATTTATATAATACTTACCTATTCTATGCGATTGGTTATATTAATACGACTATTAATATAAGACTTATAATATACGACTATTTACATAAGACTTTTTATATACGTCTAAATTAGGGACGGATTTTGACGTCTTTTACCAATATAAACTATTAAATATACCTTTAACGCGTGTGAATAAAATTAGATGAATGAAATTATGATTTGAAGTAGGTTGTCGTGAAGTAATTTCGTTTTTAATCGAAAAATATATACATATTTGGAATCTTTGCAAAATTATGATCCAGAAAAAGTAACTTTCTTTTTAAAAATATCATTCAAAATATTTTATTTATTGTATAAACCGGTTAATTTATTCCAATTTTCAAGGTCATAATTTTTTTTAAATGTATATATTTTTTTCAATATTAAATATAGAAAATATACATTTTTATAAACGCAATTTTTACACGATTTCAAATATCTATATATCTGTTTCATAAATCAAATAAGATTTTTTCAAACATTATATAATTAAATATGTCATAATAATGTGAAATACTAACAATTGTAGAAACTTTCACTTAACAAAAACATGAACGATATATAAATTTTTAGAAACCTTGCAAATTCCTATTTAGAAAAATATGCTTTATTAGCCCCATATACTTTTATTATCCTCCCATACATTTATTATCTTCCCATAATTTTGTTAAATTCATATATTTTATTAACCCAGTATTAACTTTCATTAACCTTATACTTTTATTAACCTTATATATTTTATTATCCTCCAATACTTTTATTGACTTCCTTTATTTGTATTAACCTCTTATACTTTTGTTAACCTCATATATTTTTGTAACCCTGTCATACTTTTATTAACCTCCCATACTTTCATTAATTCCTTTAAATTTCAATAACTTTGAGATTATATACACATTGTATATTGTTACAGACTCAACCACAATATTTGTAGGTAATCAAATAATTTTTTGATAATTTTTTATTTAGTAATCTTTATAGAATATTACATATTTGAATATATATTAATATACTCATGGACTATTTAAAATTCTTAAGACGCATTAAATACCGGCAGCAGTAAATTAAAGTAATCAAATTAACTAATGAAATTGGAAGTTTTTTGCCTAACACGTCGAATAAGAATTTTAAATACATTACTTTTAGATTGCATATCATATAAAGTATAGATATGTATATAATGTCTATTGTATATGGTAAGATATGTATATTAATATTTTGGTTCAGGAAAACTACTTACGAGAAGATTATAAAATTAACTGGATTTTATATAATATATATTATTAAAACCTAAACAATGCTAAAGATATTACTATTTTAATATTGGAAATTGAAATTGAAGAATTATTTTTTATAACGTTATTAAAATGCAATCAAATTTAAATAATCTAATTTTTAAGGAAATTATATGAAACTCAAAGTTTATTTTAAAAGTTAAACCATAATTTTTACCAACCGCTAATTTCGACTATTTAAAGTTTTTACCCTTTGTTGTTACTCTTTGATAAACATAGCACCTCCGAGGATGATAAAAGGTTAGTTAAAACAAATAGCTACCAAAGGCATAAATTTATTCCAAATCAACCTAAAATATTCCTAATTTTAACAAACACTTAGCATGTATAATATGAATTCATATATAATAATATGGAATTATGTTATATAACTTGCAAATACAAATAAATAAATATATACATTAATGTTAATAAAATTGTTCCACAAGAATATTGGACGAAAAACAAGAAGCCGACTACAAAATTGAATGGAGAACGAAAACAATCTAAAGATTTATAAAATAAATGGTTATACAGGAACATTGGTATCTGCAGTTAACGTCAGTTCAATTTTTCTTTCAGGAAAATCACCAATTATAAAGTTATCATGCAAACTCCACCAATACAGACTTCAACCCCATTTACATAAACAATTGTTCGGTCGCTATTTATGAATTCAAGCACATTTAAAAGACAATTAACGATAGTTAGAAAAGAATAGGAAAGATGACTGAATTTTTACTACATGTAGAGATGGAAGGATAAAGATATTAAGCATTAAATTGCATATCTCAACTGATTGGGTGAACGACGTCGGCTGTCAGTATAATAACATTTTAAACGAAAAATTTATTACACACAGTTATTCCTGACAAATACGTATGGAGGAACAGTCTTGATTTTAAATGTGCGAAAAACTTAGAACAAGACTTTAATAAATAATAGTGCTAATTCCAACTAACCCTTAACCGCAACCAAAGACACAGATATAACAAGCCAGCAAAAAGGTTCGCAAGGTAAAAAGTAAAGCACCTAAACATGGCTGCCATAAATTGTTGCTAAGCAATGATTTGTATAATTAATTAACAACAAAGGCAGTTAATATATAGAATATATCATATAATGTAAAACAATAATCCATTCAAGGCTGTTGACGGAAAATCCGCTTCAATAAAGGGTACAATGACCAGTGATAATGACAATTTTTACATGATTATCTGGTTAATAACAAGAACGGTTCAATAAACAAATTGGTAAATATATAAATAAATATAACAATTAAGTTCTACAAATAATGGTTGATAGTAGACACGTGTAAATAACTTATATAAATAAATATACAATAAATTGGCCGATTACTGGAATAGATATTTGCATTAATTTGACGAAAATCGTCTAGAGATAGTTAGGAACAAATAGAGATGAAAAAACAAAAAGAAAACCAGAGAAAAACATTCCATTGCAACGAAAAACTGAAAATCCAAAGCGCACATGTTCCTCCAAATTATAGAATTTGAACTGATTTTATTATACTTTTAAAAAGATTAGCATTAATAAATTTATAATAAACGACTAAACTGTCCTTTAGAATATGATTCGTTCGTGCCGATCAGGAATATAGAGAGCTGATCTTAATTCTTTATTGGCAGTACGTTCTCCCTAAATTCTTCCTCCGAGTTAATGTTGCCCGCCGGAAGGTAGTTTCCTACAACGTAGAAGTCGACGCGGTTGTCTTTTCTCACGGCCACACAGCCAATTCCAATCTCGCGCGAGTTCTTCCAAACAACCTGTGAGAAGTGGCCTGCGAGCGAAAAAGAAAAAAATACAAAATAATATTGTATTTAAATTTATGGTGTTATAATGAGATGAAAGATCTCTCATTCTATATAAGAAAAATATGTTCAACTGTTAACTGTTTTGACAGAAAATAAGTTTCGACACGACAAAGCTGTTACTTTAAACAGAATGATAAGTTATCAATGCAAAGTTAAAATTTATTTAAACACTTTGATTAATTTATATTTTTTATTTTAAAACAAAATATTGCAAAACTGTTTGTGTTTGTACTTGTATTATAAAAATAATATTTTATTACTAATATCGTACTTAGTAGTATATAAAGAGAATATTGTATTTTATTGGTGATCGTTCTAGAAACATTCAAAAATGTTTTATATCATAACACAATTTTTAATCAATATTTATAAATTAATTCGTTTCAATTATTCAATTAAGTTTAAAATCGATTCATGAGAAATATTGTTAATATGATCTTAAAAATAATTGGCTAATCCGTCTTTAATCAAACAAACCGTTTTATAAGTCAATTTCTATTGTCACATTTTTCTATTTTCTATTCTTTATAAGTCTATTGCTATAAATCTTTTTACTTTTGATTATAATAATCGATTATAAATATAATCCACGTGTCATCGTGCGTCGTACTTACCAGTTCCGTTTGTAAATCCAGGATGTTCAAAGTCATATTTTTCGCTTTCATCGTACCATTGTTTAATGCAGTCGGTACCTGAGAATAAATACACACAAACATCAAGAATTAAAAGATGGGTCAAATTAAGGGCAGACGAAATCTTTTCGTGTTTATAACGTCCCCTTTGAAAAATTTTTGTTTCTTAAAATCTGTTAATTGATCATATTTTTTAAATGAAACAGTAGCACTCTAAGTGTTGCTTAACTATACTATTTAAACAAAGACAAGACCGTTATATAAAATCAGTAAATTGTTAGAAAAAGTCATATAAAAAAATAGTTATAGTCTTCTTAAAAAAACAAAATAGTTTGTAATATTGTTATTGAATACAGAAATAAAATACGAATCAAAATATATTATTCTATCCGACGACTGATTTAATTTTCATATTTTAAAATTACTTCTAATCAGGATACATAATTAGATTTACAGAAAGAGAAATATATGCGAAAATAAACTACATTATAGAAGTCAAACTATAATACAGTGAACGATAACGTCACACAGATTAAATATAATCTTACATATAATCTGTTATTTATGCCGCATTCAAAACACGAATTAAATAAAACCATCCAACTACATTGATGTTATAAATTGTGACTTATATGTGAATAAGCTAATATAAACACAATAAAGCAGCATTTTACACCGAAATCAATTATTAACCTTACACAAGATACTCATTGAATGCGAGCATACATCCTGGTGCATATTATAGATGTTATACATCCTTATCCACTACAGCGGCATACTATACCTACACGCGGGATCATAAACTGACGCAAGTAATGATAAGAAAAATATTTGACTGTAAATTTCAGTTTAATATCAATTACTTTTAGTTATTATACCACAAAATATTCTCTTCAATTCTGAGAATATTATGAAGACAGAAAAACACATACAATAAAAAAATAAATATTTTCTCATTGACAATTTTGTAGCGGAATATGCTGTTCGTAACTATTTATTTTATTTTCAATCGAAAAACATGTGTCCTAGATTTTGCGAGTAATGACAGATCTGGATACTGGCCGGGGGATTTTTGTATAAGTATATAAAGGTTATTTATAAAAGTTTATTTAACTCATCAAAAGTAAGTATTATATTTCGATGTTGAACTTGATGTAACAATTAATAAATATATCAAACATTGTTTCAAAAAATTGGCTGTCAAAAAATGTTTAGTACAATAGTAAAATGATAGGTTTAGTTTTTGGATGAATCTATTTTAACAAAACATCTCGAATCATATTACCACACTTAAACTGCTTTTTTATCCAGAACATTTAATTTTGAAGGATTTCATTATCTATTGGGATTTTATTTCATTCATTAATTTATTTGCTTTATAGCATGGTGCGGAATGTTATAGGTATAATAACCATTTTTTGTCAATAACAATATATATATATATTGCACCAAATGAAAACAATTATTTAACAAAATCACCTAGTTATCCAAGAGTAATTTTCAAAGAGTAAAGAAAATCAACACTAAAAAGCAGAAATTAATCTTAAACCAAAGTAAACAAGAAAAACATCTCAATTAGGATCTTCAATGAACCATTTTTGTTGCACTTATTACTAAAACGGATGAATTTAAGAATAGTGGCCTACCGTTGAACTTATAGTTGGTCACCGCGCTGGCATCGCTGCTGCTAAACATTTTGTGGTAGACATTTTCGCCGACATGCTCGTTCTTAATTTCTCTTTCCTTACGGTCCGAATGTTCCAATGTGCCGGTCTGGGCGATATGTTCAGCCCAGCTCTGAGCCATCTTGCTCAGTTTGGGGTTCATTTTCAGTCCCGATACTCCGTGCTTGGTTCGGTATTCGTTGTGTGCCTTGAGGGCGTCGCGTTGAAATTGAGCTAATTCTCGGGCATCCCGGCTGCTGCTGAAATAGAAAACAGAAAAATATTTTATCATTTATAACTCAAAATTAAGTGATCAAACGAGCAGTTATAACTACACAGACGACGATACATAAACTTTTAATATTTAGAATATTATATTTAATGAGTAAATTGATATAATAGACACTTATTAGCTTTTTACATTTTTAAGAAAATGGAATTAGCTTATTATGATATCATGATGACAAAATCCCAACACAGCTTAGTTTTTAGTTTTAAAGTAAATATCATAATTCTTAAAGTAGATATAAATAATTTTCGTTTCAATTATCGAATCTGTTGTCAGTAAATTATATGATAAATGTTTAACATTAACTGGTACAGAACTGTCTTATATTTCATACAGAGGTTTTAATAGATACTATGTCTAATTAATATCATTTATAAATACTAATAAAAACTACTGTCTATTTCTTATAATTATAATAAAAAAACTCTAAATGTTAATAAATCTAATATGACTTGTCGACTATTATGAATCCGTATTCTTAACAAACTTCCTATTAACGAAGTGAAGAAGAGACGAATTAACATAGGGGAACAATAAAGGAGACCCTGGAATAGAGGAAGAGGGAAACAATGTCGCCTGCTAAGGTTGAACAAAACCAACCATTTAAGGACTAGTAAAGCTCAAAAACGCTTAAACTCAAGTGAGTCAACTTCGGCTCTTCCATAGTCCCTTCCCCAGTTTATAGTTTTAGAGGTATAGAAAAGTAATTATCGATTAATGTCAACGCAAAGAATATGAGACAGATTGGAAATTTTTCTTATGTAATGTAAATGTAGTGTAAAAATTGCCGACGTCGCGATTAGAACATGACGAAGTGTAATTTAATTATGTATTAGTCAAAATATGGAGGTATAGTTTATACACGCAATCAATAGATTTTAATCAGTAAACAATCTCCAAATATAGCAATCCATATCACAAGTGCGATTGTTTGTTAATCTATATAGTCTTACTGAAAAGCATGATAGACCAGTACAGATAAGCTAGTATTAATCATTATTTTTCTGTAGGTCAAATATGCAATCCAATTATGCAGTGACTTAGTATTCTAAAATATACGTATACCCTCAGTACATTTTTCATATATAGGAGTCATATTAAACAAACAATAAGTGATTTAGTTATTCGAGCTAAATAAATATGAACTCGCCACATTCTTACCAAAAATAAATTGTACATAATGACAGAAAAATTTAGAAATTAGTTTGAAAACAAAAAAAATAATGTTTTTAATATTTTAAAACAGAGTCTATTTTAATTTGAAATGGAATGTTTGGAATGCTTTATAATGGATTAATCGATAGATTACATGGAAACTTAAACCTCAAAATAGAAGTGTCAGATTTTTAATTAAAAATATTGACCTTTGATAGAATGTCATGATTCCATATACTTATATTAATATGTACAGTTGTATATGTATGACGCACTCACAATAAGTAATGACATAAATGTATATAACATATTATGTTTCAGATCTATTCATACTACACAAAGGTCTACTTAGTTTAGTATTATGAGGCAAATATAGATAAAGTGTCTCAATGTCCAAATTCCGTAGATAAATCATTGAATGTAGAAAAGATAATATAGAAACAAAAAATCTTATTATCTTGACAACGGAAGTAATCCAACATTATTGAAACCATTTCAGAATACACCAAAGTAGAAACAATATCACAAATGTTTGGAAAGCAATTTATTTTAGATAAAATCTCTTGGTTTTCTGATACTATTTTAATAGTAACCAAGTCATATTATTATATAGTTAAAGAATACAATTTAAAATCCAAACATAATAAAATTGAGATCATATTTCCGATCATTTGTTTTTTTAGTAAGTTAAAAGTTTCCAAGGTTCATACCTGCTAATTTAAATCATGTAACTTTCAGAACTATGAACTTTCATGAACTATATGGTTGTGACAAGAGGAAATATTAAAGAAAAAATATTTAAACTGAACTGATTAAAATAATGTTAGCAAATCATTAAGTATATTTATTACTTAAGTTAAACATTTATAAACTAAATACATATTATATATTGATCTTTTTTGAAAATTTTTCACTCAAATAAACTTGTCTGATTTTTCTTCACAATAATTGTTCCTATATAAAATTAAATCAACTGTGTACATTATTGTACAATTGATTACAATTTAAATCTTTTGTAAACTGATTGTAAATGAATTACATCAACTGTTTTATATAGATACCTTCAAATCAAATGCATTTTAACGTGTACATGAACTGCAAAAAATACGATTTAAGATTTCGAATATGTGACTATAAGGCTTTTATATAAATAGATACGTTTATGTTTGGTCATATTATAGATTAAATTAATTTTTTTCTTAATAGGCCATAAAAGGGACAAACTGTCATATTCATGTTATTTAATGTGTCATAATATATAAACTTGAAGTGCTAGAATCACTTTTTCTGTGAAGTTGGGTAAAAGAATAAAAAAAGTTTTTAAGTAGCAAGTATGACATCTACAGAAAAGTAGGAACAAGTTCGCGGGTGACACGACAAAGTTTGTAAATATTTGGCACACAGCGTGAGACAAGTTTCAATGCGATGGAAAATAAATAATTCTTCAATTCTTATGGCAAAAGCAAAAGGGGGGAAAGTAAAAAGGAGAAATTGTCCTCTGGAATGAGTCATCCACCCATATTTATTGCATACTTTATTTTAGTATACATATATTCAGTACCTATCTAAAGGATATAAATATGTATCCATTCACAATATGTATATATAAATATAGAAACTTGGTGAAAGTGATTCTTCTAACATTATAGGGACACCGCTACATATATATAAATATGGAAGTTTTCGTTGATTTTCTTCACACTATGTTAAATTAGTAGAAATCACATTGTAGTTAAACATTCACAATCAATATTATGGGTTTATATTAAGATGTATAAATATATATACTAACCACAAACGCTACATTTTAAGCAGATTGCAAGCATACCAATTATAGTGAACTATTCTCAAAGATTCAAAGCTAAAAACCGCTCCTATCATGAAATTAAAAGTTTACTATTTCTTGGGACAATATTTCTCGCTCGCAACTGAGAACAAAATCAATGAAACAGTCGACTTCCAACAACAACAAGATCGGTAGAATTTCTGTGGATGACCACCCGAAGGAAACAGCTCAGGTTTTATTGACATGTATACTTTAAAGAATAGATTTTCCCGGTTAGTTTCTCTCCTCTCAAACTTTATTTATATGCCATATAAGCTGCGAATAAACTTAATTCAGCTATCCTTCAAACATTTAGTAGGTTTACTATATTAACAGGAAAATAATAAAGTTATGAGTGATTTATTGATTTTTTATAAAAAATAACAATTTACAAGTTTTTAATGTTCATGTTATTGATTTTAAAAATAAAAATTCTACGTAATCTCATAATGCATACATACGTAATCATAATACATACATTCCATAAACTCTTTATGTAAGCTAAAATAAGACAAACTTGTATAAAGTGTATATAAAATAATAACTCATTTTAGACTCAGAAAAGCTCTATAAATAATAATCAATGAATTGATTATATTTTTTTTTAATTTAATATAAACTGTTTAATTATTTATGTCCTTTTAAATTGTATGGATTAGATTCATATTTAAACAATCAAACAAATATATTCCGTTTATAAAACATAATATTTCTAAAGAAATGTATAATATTTATCTACCCAGTAACTGCTCTGTATAAATAAAGAATATTTTCCATTTTAATATTAATTCTATTATTTTAACTATTTTATACATTCAGATATCTAAAAAGAATATTGCGCCAAATATGTGTATTTCTATTTCTATTTTTGTGTATATGTGTCTCATATCAGTGTAAATATTTTAAAATACAATCTGTTTTACGCAATAGCTCACTACAAATATTTAATACGTCAACATTTTTACTTCCAGGTGGTGAAAAGGAGCGTGCAAAAGCTTGTGAAAAGATAAACATCAAAATTACGATACACATATTTTCAAGCCAGTCTCGATGACACTTCTAATAGTGTAAATAAATATTATATAGGTATAGACGAATAATATATATTAATCATAACACATTAATATACTGTACGGCCTTAAGATGGGACTAATTTTATGCCAGGAAAATGACTTATCATTCCGCAGCTTCATGGGGTTGTTCATACAAATTCGTGAAAAATGTGAACATTTCTGAGTTATATTCACGTAAAGCTTAGTAAACTATGTATTAAATATAATCTATATAGGTATATATAACAAACTGACATTTTGCTTTGTACAATAAATTATTGACGAACAATCAATGCCATATATGCGAAAACTAAAGTATAGATTTTATATTCTGTTTCAGCGAACCGTTTAGATTAATTTGTGTAGATATTTGTATTTTGTTGGCTTGTATAATTTTTTTTAAATATAATTATATGGCTCCAATTTCCGATATTAATTGTTATAGGTAGTCACATCACGCATTGTTGAAACGGGTCAAGAAAATTCAGTATATGCTTAATTAATTATATGAAAGTGCAATTATACACTTATGCAAGTGCAACTTGTTTTCTATGACATTAAAAGGTAATATAATATAATGAGTATTTATGAGAAAAAATGAAAGCGTTTTTTATAAGTACGCGGTAGGTATACAACTTCCAGTGTTTCGAAAAGTAGTAATTGCACACCGTAGCACTAAATGGTTTTCTAATGTAATATAATTAGATTTCTTACGAGGGTGGGTATTTTCTATTCTAAACATTGTGAGAAAAAACATTGAAAAACGGGAACATTAACAACCTGAAATATTGGCATAAATAATAATTTCATGAAGTAACTAAGATAAAATTTATTTACCAGACAATTTTACTGAATAATGTAATAAAGTACTTAATAGTTACTAATTTAAGTTTATCATTAATTAAATATAATTATATTCACTAACTTGAATTTGTTAATTATTTAAACATATATTATGAATATATAAATGATGCAATTAACTTAATAGAATACAATTAATTGTATAACTTGTTAATAAACTAACTATTATACGATTAATTTTACACTGAAATAAATAAAATAATTACATTATAAAAATGTAGGTAATTAAACCTCGAAATGGATAATAAAAGGAATATATTGAAACAGTTAATTCCAAATTAGGGAACTTTTTTAGGACCGTATATAGATGGTTACTCTATTTTAAAACCATCATATGACATGTTTCAGCATATTATAGATATATACACCCACATCTATATAGATATATATGCTATACACAACTACAGTTATCTCATAGGACACAAAAAGCATAGAAGACTGGCAATACAAGGGGCTTGCACGTATTTCGTATTTCTATTAAAAATGAACTTTAATCTGCCGTTAGATAATTTCGATTGACAAACGAAAGAAGTTCATCAAATGTTGTCTTTCGGCTCAAAATTATGAAAATTTTACGATTTAGACTGGTTGTAATTTGTACGCAATCTTTTACACAACAGTTGTTTTGAAACTATCATAAACAAATTATATAATTATATACAATTTATAATTACCATATTTGAAAATATCAAACAGTTTTAATTTCCTATTTTCCTTTCCAATCTAATTTCGATTTATATAATTCATAGCTTATTGATAACAATTGAATAGAAACTCGTGAGGAATAATCAAAATCGTTCATTCTAATCTCTACTCTTTCTGTATGTGAAATGGAGGCCCTAATCGCCATAAAATCTTA